>PVIH01003280.1:13570-113371 GCA_004025045.1 Sigmodon hispidus | reverse complement strand
TCAAACTCCAGAGCCATTATTAAAAAGTTAGGAGTGTTGTTACAGGCTTTTAATTCTAGAATTAGGGAAGCAGAGACAGGCAGGTCCCAAACCTTGCTGAACAGCCTACTCGAAAAACTTTGGGCAAATGAGAGATCTTATCTCAAGAAACAAGGTGTGCACTGTGGTGAAATATTTTATATTTAATAAAATCATTCTGGAATATCAGAGGACAAATCTACCCACAGTCAAGCCAAGAAGATCAGAGAATAGTAACTCAAGCCTTTGAAATTAGCATGGGAAAGACCAAGTGACGTATACCTTTAATCCCATAACTCCAAAGACAGAGATCTTTCTGTGTTTCTATGAGTTCAATGCTAACTACCAAACAGTAGTAGCTCATACCTTTAATACTAACTCTAGAATTATGTGCAGAGTAGAATCTGGAAGTGAAAAAACTGGGTGAAGAAGATATATAAGGCAGGCATAGGCAGACATTCTGGTATTCTGCAGAAGCAAAAAGCTAGGCTGAGGACTCTGGAAGATAGCTTTTACCCTGAGAAGTTGGCTAAATGAGAATTGATTGTGGTCTGTTCCATCTCTCTGATATTCTCTGATATTTTATTAAATATAAAATATATCACCACAGTACACATTTTTAGAAATGGCTATCAGTGTTTTCTTCTGACCTCTACACACCTGGTTCCCTGTGTACCCAACTCAGAAACACAAACACATATACTCAGTACTTTTTATAATGAAGAAGGCACCTAATATGTTGGTGTGATCCAATGTGATAAGCACTCTTCCTGTGACAACATCAAGTCTGAGATAAAGGGAATGTGAAGAAAAAGTACTAATTATGGAAAAGCATTTAATTTCTGTCAGGTGCTGAACATATTATGTTGATCATCTCATTTATTTTACTCTGTAAAAGGGGAATCTGTCAGTCCATTCTACAGAGGAACACTTTAGACCAGTCAGGAGATGATGTAAGTTTAATTATTTGAGGGCTTGAAAGCAAAATTCCTGAGAGAGTTGCAAGTAGAGGTAGAGGCTCTTAGGTAGACAAGCCTGGGCATTTTAGTAGATGATTTACCATTTGCCATGATGAGAACTAACAGGTGGTCAGACAATGACCATCATATGAGTCATGAAATCCTACAATGGCTGAGAATGTGACACAGTGATAAAATACTTTCCTATCTGCAAGAGGCAATCAGTTTAAACTCAACAAATGACATAAATCACATTATCAGATGAAAATGGCAAATAATGTGATCAATAATAGAAGTAAAATGGGCAATTCTTCAAGTGGAGAAGTATAAACGGCCAACAGATATCCCTGGGGGGGAATAAATGTTTCAAAGTCTCTAGCCAACCATAACTATTTAAAGGTAATGGCCATCATCAAGAAATCAAGCTGTGAATGCTCTTGTGGTGAGAGTGGAGAGTCCACTGCAGTGATACTTGCCCACCCAAGTTTGTGGAGAGATTGTGTGTAATAGTCAAATTGTAGAGGCAACCAAAGCTCGAAAGAAAGTGAAATCATGCCGTTTGTACAAAAATGGGCAGAATTGGGAATCGGTATACCAATTAATGATAATAAATGATGATTTCTCTCATTATGTAGAAGTAAGGGCAAACAAAACAAAAACTAGCAGGGCACAAGACTGAAAGAAACCTTGACAGTAGAAGGGAAAGGAGAAAAGGGAGGTTCAGGATGGGTAGAAAGAAAAGTGCTAGAAGGGAGGTTTATAACCAAAGTCAATTATGTGAATGTATTAAAATAATTACATGAATTATTGAAAATAAGAAAAGCTCTTGGAAAAATTAATATACACTAATTAAAGTAAACCCACCATAGTAGGGATTTTATTCTAAAAGCAAAGAAAATTATGACAGGTTTTAAGATCCTCCCTTTAAATTTCAAAGTAAATAGTGAATGAAAGGGGTCACAGGGTACAGGAAGAACAGTTAGGAAATGTCACAGCAGAGCAACGACAGGCAATGAAACTAAAGTTAAAGGCTAAAAGGCAGTGTGCTCAGAGATGACAGGACAAGCCTCATGGCATTTAACAACAGGGAAGCTAAAACTCAAAAGCAAACTAACAGACAAATCAACTCATTATTGGGACTGGGACTCAAACTGTGATCTCCTGATTCCAGGTGCCACTTATACCCTTTCTTCTAGAAATCTCTCTTACATCCCTCCTTAGTGTGACCTCTTACCTTAAAATACACATGCTCCTGTATCTTTAAGTGCATATTTGATTCTTATAATAATTACAAGATTTAGTTTCTAAACATTATTTGAAAATTATAAAATCAGCAACAGAGCAAAAAGTAAAACAAGCAAACAAACAAAACTGTTTCAGATCATGGTAACAGCAAGTCCCAGGCCAGGATTTGAACCTGGACTGTCTGGCTCCAAGGTGTCTATTCCTCCTACTTTACCAGGCCAGGCTCTGAAACAATACCCATGGTTTTTCTACACACACCCTGCCCCCTGCCCATGCCCTAGCACATTTAATTTTAAAAAATTGGGTTTTCAAATGGAAAAAAGTACTGACTGCGGAAACATCATATGTAATATGTTTTTGGATAAGGTTATTTTTGTCCAGTGTTTCTTCTCTTTGGAAGAATTACAAAAGGTTCAGAGCAGCAGAAAAGCAGCCTGGAAATTTCATGCTTTAATAAGTTCCAAATATTTTGGTATTATTATTTACTTATTTTCTTAGGAAGTGAAATCTCCACTCAGAGGAAAGGTGGGGGGGGCGGGTCAGGGAGTGGCCACATTCACAGCTTTTTATTCACCTGGGGAAACAATAGCCTTCATACCATGGTCAACCATGCCCATGCTGATGTAGTTGCTCCAGGCATCTAGGTGTGAAATGCTTTTGTCTGTATCTTACAGTGACAGTACTGATATATACAAGGCTAAAATAACTTTCTCAATAACATCCAGATAAAAATAGATGGGCCATACATCCATGATGCAATGATTAGGGCTCTTGATTCTGAAAACATTCACACATATGATTTATCAATTAAAAGTTTTCTCTTTACTGGGATCTACTGCATCCTCCCTGTGCTCGCTGATTTTATGCCAAATAAATACAAATTAAAGTCATGGAGAAGAACAAGTTCCAATGAGAAAATGCTTCTGAAGCATCCTGCTGTACGCAAGCTTGTAGGGAATTCTCTTAACTGGTGATATATGATAGAGGGCCCAGCACATTGTGTGTTGGGCCACCTCTAGGCTGGTGGCACTGGGAGCTATAAGAAAGAAGGCTGAGCAACCCATAAAGAAGCAAGCCGATAAGAAGAATCCTGCTATGCCTCTAGGTTTCTAACCTGCTTGAGTTACTGTCCTGATTTCTTCCAATGATGAACAAAGATGTGGGAGTGTAAGCTAGATAAACTTTTTCCTTTCCAGTTTTCTTTGAATCATGGTGTTGTATCAGTTATAGTAACACAAAGACAAAAATTGTTATTAGGATAGTGGAATATTGCTCTAATTGATCTGACCATGTTTGGAAAGGACTGAGGAAGGACACTGGAACTCTAGACTAAAAAAGACATTTAGTATTGAGAGCTCAGTGGGTTCAGAGAGCTTGGCAAATAAAAAGGTTTTGAGTGGTGTGAACACAAGTAGCATGGCTTGTGAAGTTTCAGACAGAAGTAAAGATGTTACCAGGCTATTTGTGTGAAGAGTCTATGGTGTTTGGTCAGACAAAGCTCAAGATTCAGCTGTGATAACGAGAGACCAGTCCCATTAAGGTAAAATCTTGCTTTGCTGAGACAATGGTTGCTGGTCAGCTAGGAATAAAGATTCAGCTGTGATTAAGAAAAGACCAGCATCACTGAGGGAAATTTTCTAGGAAGTGTTTCCTGAGTTTTATCACACAGAAGCTGTGTTCAAGAGACAGCAGAGATAATACCTTGCATGGTCAGCTAAACTTGGTATTGCAAGAATCACCCAGGTGGTACTGGTTTTGAAGTCATTGAATCTTGGCATTATTTGGCAAGGCTGGAATCTTTGGGAGCCTAGGAAATACAGCCCAGTTAGATAAGAGACCACAGCATTTGGGATGTCCCAGTACCATGGGATGATTCATGTCATAGCATCAGATGTGGAGTGGAGTCAGTCTAAACCTCTAGGCAATATGTGTGTGCTGCAGAGGGCAGAGCCACAGAAGTGACCCAGGCTCTTTGGAGAAGCTCACAAAATCATGTGTGGATACTAGGCTTTGAAAACTGAGTTATTTACAAAGTTACTGTTTGGTTTTGTGATGATTTGGTGAGTATGTTCTTGTTCTGTCCTCAGGAACCTTTAAAAAAATGGGTTATGGAGTTTTACAGAGACTTGGCAGTTTAAAAGAGACTGAGTATTTTTAAAGAGACACCTTTTAAGCTGTTTGGATGTATAAGACTGTGAAATTTGTTAAGTTTGCAAAATTGTATTGTGATGTGAATATTAATGTGTGGTTTGGGGGATGAACAAGGAAAGGTACTGGCTTAACAGTGATTTGTTTGTGTGTCAGGATAAAAAGGGGTTGGTTGTGCTGGCTGATTTTGTGTTGACACAAGAGAGAGGTAAGCCTTATCATGGAGGGGTAAGCCTCAACTGAGAAAGTGCCTCCATATAATTGGGCTGTGAGCAGGTCTTTGTAGGGTATTTCTTAATTGGTGGTCTATGGTGGAGAATCTAGATGATTGTTTGTCATCTAGATTCTAACCCTAACCCTAACCCTAACCCCTGAGCTAATGGTCCTGGGTTCTATAAAAACAAACCTGAACAAACCAGGAGCGGCAGCCAATAAGAAGTACTTCTCCATGATCTCTGTATTAGTTCCAGTTTCCAAGTTCCTGCTTTTCATGAGTTCCTGTCCTGACTTCCTCCAATGATGAACAGTGATATGTAAGTATAATAAAGTCAAATAAACTCTTTTGTCCCCCAGCTTTTTTGCCATGTTTTTTTCATCGCAGCTATTATAACCCTAATTAAGACACTCCATTTCCCCTTCATTTCCTTTTATGAGAAGGTAGTAAGTAGATAGATCAGTTACCAACATCTGCTTTGAGGAGCAAAGCAAACATTACCTTCCAAAGCCAGCAATTTCTTTCCACCATCTTGCCATCTAAAGCTTACTTTTATAAAGTCATCATGATGAAGATCTGGGAAGAGTGACAAACTGAGTCTGGTCTTTGGGCCTAAGTTTGGCTATGTTATAGCATATGTAACAGTGTGGATCCCACAGCCCCTCAGTGGCTCCCAGTCTAACCATCTTTAAATATGAAAGCATAGAAGAAGATAGCTGGAAATGCCTCAGGTTTCACATTGCAGGATATTCCCACATAAAGGTAAAGTGTAGGTGGCCAAATTGTTACCAAAAAATTAAATATATACAGGATGAAAGAGGCAGAGGTTTGGAATGGGAATAGAAAGAGCAAAGAAAATCTGACATAAGGGGTCTCTAAGGGAAAGCACAGGGGCCACACCAAGGTGACAATTCTGTCCTCTTGTCCAGAGATTTCTGAATCAAGGAACTCTCAGTCCTAGAGAAACTTCACCTAGGGGTTAATTCCAAACTGGGATAACAAAAAGGGATCAGGAGAGAACTGGTGACAAGGTGTTCCAAATGCTTGGGACAGCCTGTGTTTTCAAAGCTTCTCTTTGCTCTAAGGCAGCTGAGTTTTTAAGCATAGGACAGCTAGACATAACAGCAGAATCAGCTCAGCCACTCTCCACTCTTTCCCTGGCTGCCATTTTCACGTGGAAACCATAAAAAGATCCCAGAAATGGGAGTTGCACTTAATGGGTTTCTTTGGCACTGAAAAATTAATCTTTCTTAAACCAAAGAGATTTTTTTTTTTTCCTAAAGATCTTTGGCAAACAGGAGCCAAATTGCTTCCAGGCCTCATGAAAGGTATTTTGTGCAAACGAGGTGTGATTTACACTTCCTTTAATTAGTCTGAACCTTGGAAAATGAGAAATAATAGAAAACAAGAGCTATGTAGAAAACAAGTCCAAACAGCCCTAAAATAACAGTTTTGTAAAAGGATCAGTTGAGGATGCTAGAAGGAGACCAATAACAGAAAAAAATAAATAAATCCTCTAATGCTGGGAGTGGAGCAATTACATGTGAACCGGAGTTTGTTGGACTCTCTTCCCTGGGGATGGGGGTGGGGGGAAGTTTGGCAGAATGGAGCCTCAGTGTTCTCAGAGTTCCAAGTTTGAATGACCTTCCTTTAAGCTTCAGTCTTTTCTGGGGGCATCTGAGGTCTAAGGAGGAAGAGAGACAGGGAGGAACAATCACTCTGCTTGCTACCATGGACACTTTGCCTCCAAGCTTGCTTTCTAGGTAAGTGAAAGCATAGGACTTTAGGCTTGGCCTCTGGAATCTCAGATACGGTTTCCGAAACTTATTTCTGTCACCCTCCTTCTTTAGAATGAGTTTAAGAAACCCAAGTCTTCAATCTGTTGGCCAGTTTCCTCAAGATGGGAGTTTTCTTTCCCTGGTTGCTCTCTTCCCACATTTCACAGTAGGACCTACTAGGTTTCTCCTTCTTTGCCTCTCTGTCAGACTCTGTGTTTAGTCTGAGGTTTCCAGGTGCCCTTAGACACATCACATCAAAACTGAACTCAAGGTTTCCTACTTTAACTCTTCATCTGAAGTGTTTCCAATGAAAAAATATGCCAAATTAAGAAGATGCCATCTTTTTTTTTTAATTTATTTTGTATTTATCAAAAAGACAGTAAAATGAATTTAAAATGCTGAAAAGTTAACAATAACTATAAAGAAGATAAAAATCATAAGCATGACTTATCAAGGGTGGAAATGCAAGTAAGATTGTTACACATATATTCACTTTGTGTTCATCTTTCCCTCTGAATTTTTTTTCATCCCTGTATATCCTTATTCAAGGTCTCTTCCCCCTCCCACCACATCAGGTCATTTTACTTCTCCGCAATTCCCCATCCCTCCCTGGTCAGGGAGCAGACAGTCCTATGGTCCCACTGACCCAATAACACTTGGATCAGTCTCCACTCCTGGCCAAATCCAGTTTTGTCCACCCTCCCTCAAGAGTCTTTGACTCCAATTCTTGAGCTTTTACATTTGTCCCAACACCAGGCTAAGATGATTTGATATTTGCACTGACCTAACAGATAACCTGGGCCAACTTTAGCCCTATTTCTGTGCAAAATGGAAAAAATGGACCTGTCCCTGCTCTGACCCTAAAGGATGATGTAATTATGGTTATTTTATATTACTTATTCTCTTACCTGACTCAAAGTTCACAGAGATCTCTTGATCCTTCCACACACCAGTCCCAAGAGTTCTTTGGACAGCTTAAGTATATGGGGAAATCTCAGACAAAAGATAAGACTGTCTTAGGGAAGTTCTTACCTTTAGAACTAGTCTCATCTACTATTTTTCAATTTTTCATTGAGGAGATGGGACAAGGGGCTCCCTAAATTTTAGGGCAAAATGAATGGAATGGCCATAACCTCATTTGACATAAGCCATAAGATATTCTCTCTCTCTCTCTCTCTCTCTCTCTCTCTCTCTCTCTCTCTCTTTGAGATTGACACATTGAACTATATAGTTAGCTCTCATAGAACATTTTCATTGAACTTTGTAAGTTTAAGAAGCTGCATTCTGCCTGTAGAGATTCAAATTTATCTCTAACTCTGCAATATCTAGGATCAGTTCCTTCCTATCTCCAGGGCATGTACCTGATTCTCTCTTTATATGATTAAAAAGTTGTGTTACATGGACTCTGATCATATTCTATATGGAGAATGGCAGGGAAGTTTCAGGATTCTTCATTATAGCAAGTAATAATGGCTGATACATATTGAATGCATGTTATGGATCACACACTAACATTCACAGCTAAAAATAAAAATAAGACCACACCCTCAAAAACGAAAAAAAAAGATTATAGCAATGCCATGTAGCTAATAAACAACACAACAAATGTCAAGCCTCAGGCTGATTCTAAGGTTATGACATACACCGTTCTCTTTACCTATCAGCCAATTATTATTGTGCATTTGTTTGCTCATTCATCAGTTCATGATACAAGCATTACCTAAGCACTTTGTCTGTGAATAAAACTTTGTTAACATAAGCAAACATAAGCAGTAATACATGAGGAAATGAGTCTAATCAAAAGGCTTAGAAAGATTATCTTTTTTTTTTTCCAAAGTGATACCATGACTAGGCTTATGATTTTCTTCAAAGGGCTTTAAAGGTTATCCTTTGCCTACAGGATGAAACAGAACACTGACGCCTGTTTACTCATACCTCTGTGGCCTGGCCCCTGTCTGGTATCCTACTATCCCAAATCATTGAATATTTGTTGACTGCTAACCATACAACGGACCCTATAAAAATCAAGAGATGTGGAGTGATAAAGACTTTGTGTTCTCCTGAAGCTCACACATTTTAATCAAATCAACATATTGACACATTACTTTAAAATTTCTCTATTCATGTTCCACTAGATATGAGGGTACTGAACCTAGCGTATATACAGGATATGTACAGTTACATTGTTTACTTTGGACTCATGATATAGTTACCTAACAATGATGTGTCCTGTTAAAGAAGCAGAAATATCTGCTTGCAAAAAGAGAACAGTTTTCATTTGTGTATTTTTAAAATAATTAAAATAATTATTGTATTTCAAAATAGCATTCTACCCATATATACAAGCATATTCTCTAT
Organism: Sigmodon hispidus; assembly: GCA_004025045.1. Classification (NCBI taxonomy): domain Eukaryota; kingdom Metazoa; phylum Chordata; class Mammalia; order Rodentia; family Cricetidae; genus Sigmodon; species Sigmodon hispidus. The sequence continues at coordinate 104,651 of PVIH01003280.1, read as the reverse complement.
TACCATAAAATAGATTAATTACTTGGATCGAATAATTCTTAACTATACAAAACTTAATTCAAAAATGTGACCATAGTAGATATCTGAGTCCTACCTTGTTTACCTCAAATTCTTCCTTTCTTTGTTTAAGATGAAGAAACTGAATATGGGAGAACTTTCCAAACACCACAGAGAAAGTTATCTAATTAAAGTGAGAACTATGAAGAACCTGATATCTAGTACTCTGCCATTCCACATCCAATCAAAATCCTTGGGTCTTAAAGAGCCAGATAAGTCCTCAAGAAAAGACAGAGCAGGGCTTGGAGAGGTGCACCCATGGGCAAATGCCTATTGCTAAGCCTGATAACCCAAGTTCCATTTCCAGGACAGGTATGATAGGAGAAGAGTGATCTCTGAAGCTGTCCTCTGACCTTTACACATACACCGTGGCACTCACATATCTACATACATACACATACACACACACACACACACACACAGTCACTCACACGTGCACACTCAATAGCTCAATGTTAAAAGAAGAAAATATAGAATATAATTTGAGGCATACATAGTTCCCAGCATTTTCTATGGGTGAATTCATGCCAGAGAGACTGAAAAGTAGGACTTTCCTAACTAGGTTCCATGGAAGGAACCCTATACTGCCCCCAAACAGGGCCTCTGACTGAGAAAAACCTCACCATTCCTGTTCTCTCTAACCCAAACTCTCCAAAGTATCGCTTCCTATTATGTCTCAATAACCAAATCTAAACCATCCGCATCTCAAGATTAAATCTGTGAACTCAAAGGGGCTCAGCCACTCAATTAGGAGGTAAAATCTGATCCTCTCCAAACAGAGTGAAATGTGATGTAATTCAGTCACTAGGATTATATCTCACTCAGAAAGAAGCTAGACAAAAATGGGTGGGTCATTCATTACATGAAATTTTCCAGGAAATTTGAAGGGTGCGTCTGATGGATCTCAGTGTTCCAGGGACCAAGAAATAATGTTGAAGGCAAGTTCCTAGTTTTTTCTTCTTCTTCTTTTATTATTATGAATCAAGAAGTCACATTTTCTATCCTTGTATATTCTTATTCAAAGTCCCTTCCCCCTCCCACCACATCTCTCTTCTCCACAACTCCCCATCCTCCCCATGGGCAGGCAGTTCCAAGGTCCCACAGTCCCAATAGGCCTGGTATTAATGATGAACCTTAAACTACAGCCCAGAAAACCCAAGAGTGAAATGCCAGCTTTGGAAATTAGGCTAACCCAGGGTGTCGAAAAACTTTCTACTCATAAACAAGTCCCTTACCTCCTTGGGAATATCATCTTCACCTTCTTAAAGCAGGATCTAAGGGTGACCTAAGTACAGTGGTATACCAAGTCTCTTCCAATACCTATGGTCCCTGTCCTATACAGAGAAAGTCAGGAAACCAGGAAAATCAGGGGTTCTGATAGAAATGGCCACAAGATCCACTTTGCCTTAGGTGAATGATTTCTCCTAACAATAACAAGTTTTTCCTCTTAAAGCTGGTAAACTTAAAAATGTGTAGCTCACAAAAAAAAAAAAAAAAAAAAATCACCTTCAGGGTTTTGAGAAGGCCTATATAGTACTATTTACAAAGTGTCTAGTACACAGATGTAAGAAATAAATAGGAGTGATTACTCTAAGAAACTCTTTGGGCTTTGGATAATTACTCAAGAATGCAACCTTTATGAATAAAATCTTGAAAGACACATTAAGACTAAGAGGAAGCTGTGCTCTCAAGTGAGAGATTTGTAAAACTCATCAGCAACTGGATGTCTACGAAAGGGCACCGACTAACAGCTGGATAAAGCTGCATTGTGTGCCATGTTGAAAAAGACATTGTTTCAAAACACCAAGATATCAGCTCCTAGTCCCATGTGAAACTTTACTATCGGGGGCCTTAGTATGGACTCAATGCTAGATATCCTAGGGTCACTTCTGATAACTGAGCCATGCAAATAATAGTGGCCACATATATTTACTAGCCCCTTACACTCCATTTAAACTTCCTCATTTATATGTTAGAGATGACAATACAAGTTTCTAGGACTTGCTGAAATGATTGACTGAATACCTAAAATCCCTACACAGTGGCTAGCTGCCATAAAAGTAAAAGTGGTATTGGTACCAGCTGTGGCTCTTATTAGCTATGTCTCGGGTTAACTCACTTCCTCTTTCTGACTGTCTGTATGTCCAGAAGATGAGTCCAGGGATACCTCACATTCTAAGACTCCTGTATGCATTTGATGAGACAATATACAACAAACTCCCTTACGGTACTACTGACTACTGAGAGGCTCATTCTCCTTCTCTCTCTCTCTCTCTCTCTCTCTCTCTCTCTCTCTCTCTCTCTCTCCTCTCTCTCTCTCTCTCTCTCTCTCTCTCTCTCTCTCTCTCTCGTGTGTGTGTGTGTGTGTGTGTGTGTGTGTGTGTGTGCTCCTTCCTTAGTGTGCACATGGAAGTCATATGGTAGTTGTTTTTGTTATTTCCTTCCATCATGCATGTTACACTGACAAAACATAGGTTGTCAGTCTTGGTAGAAATTGCCTCTATTTTCTGAGCCACCCTCTGGCTAAAAATGCTTATTTCTGTATCAGAAATGTTTCTCTTATTTTTTTAGTCTTACAGTGATGAACTTCTAAACAAGAATTCAAAGGTTCTATTCATTTTTCCCTGTGGTCATCACCTTCATACACTCCGAAGTCCAAGTTAGTTGAAGAACAAGACACTGGTCATGAACCATGCCAAGAATATATACTCACTGCTTTCTGTGTTTCCAAATGAAAACTGAAAAACTCCTCATTAAAAACCTTTCTTTTCACCCAAAGGGAAAATACAGCTTGGATTCAGATTAATTTTATGCCCATATTTATACTAAAGCCCAAAGAAAAGCCCTTCCCAAACTATGGCCTATTCAAACTCTTGCTTTTGTTTGCCTGTAACCTATAAAACACTTTAGCACTTAGTTAAAAACATTTAATATGGAGCAAGGCTTGGCATGTAACTCAGGAGTAAAGGACATGTATGCTATGCATAAAAACATAACTTCAGTCACTACTGCCAAAACAATTCACAAATGAATAAATTAGTTAAATAACAGGTACAATTTGATAGTCTTGGAGACAAAAAAAAAACTTTTATCAACAGAGAGATCAGTGGTAGTAGGTGAGGTGGTAATTGTACTAGTACTTCAGGACGAAAGACATCTCAGCACCTGGAGTCTTAACTAATCCTATGGTAGGAATTGGGAATAACTTCTCAAAGTAGGGGAGGGTAGAGTTGTAAGAGAGATATGAGAGTAATATAGATTCAATACTAATGTATAAAGAACTAAAAAAAATTCAACATAAAATTGCAATAGATTTTGACAACAGGATAGGTTAAGACTGCACACTAATTGACCTTGGATATGCTAATCTCCGAGAACAACAGTGTCTGCTTCAGTAAAGTGGCAATGACATCATATGGCTACTGAATATAATTATGCCAGAAAGCTTAGTACCTGGTAGGTGTCTCCTCTGACAACTATATATGCTCATTTTTTTTGTTTGTTTAATGGAAGAACATCATCAGTTCAGTGTACCAGTCTTAAGTGCTAAATTTACATCACCATGTTTTGGAAAAATATCTGGGTTATTCACTTTGATATAAGTGGCTAATGACTCACATCATAGAGTCATAGGCAAGATAAGTCAAAGAAAAGATAAAGATTCCTCTGAGACCTGGCAGACACAGACTTTGTGTGTGTGTGTGTGTGTGTGTGTGTGTGTGTGTGTGTAACTACTTTATTAACTCTTTGGAAGTTTCAGTTCATGAACACCAATTCTGCTCACTTCCCAGTCCCTCCATATCCTCCTCTTAACCCTGCTGGACCCGTCCCATAGAAAACACAATAAACAAACAAGTAAACAAAACAAAAGCAAAAACAGACCAACAAAAAACCCAAACCAAAAAAAACCAAACCACCACAACAGAAAAATCTTTTTGCTTCTCCTCCTTTCCTGCTACTCTATCACTTCTTTACTTGTCCCAGTGATGTTGGAGGCTTCAGTGTGCCATATAGTCTACTCTTTTGTCCCATCAGCATTCCTGGCAAGTGTTCATTACAATGAGTCACTGGCCTGGTTCAAGTTCTCTGGTTTCTGGTACACCATCTTTATTGAATCCTTATCAAAACTCTTCTGTGATATCATGACTTGGAGATCTTGTGGATAACGTTACATTGGACACATCGCTTCATGAGAAACAGCAAGTACGAGATAGGGTAGACACTAGGGTGGATCAATGCAAGGCCAGGCTATAGGCCTGGCAGCTAGCCAAGCTGGTTAATCTGAGCCTCTAACACCATCCACCTCAGGAGAGGGGGCAGAGTAAGCTCCCCTACAGGCATTCCCTCATTGGAGGTTCACCCTGTGAAGTTGAATGGTGGGGGTCATCTCTCCTGAGTGAAGGGGACTGATCTCTTGCTGTAGTAGCCAGTGAAAGGCAAGTCCAGCTTTCTCAGGGCAGTGAAAAGCAGGGCCAGCTAAATATGGCCCTCTGATTTCATCAGACATGGTTCCTATGGCCTCTTGAAGTGACACAGGCCACAAATATCAACACAGACCCCTATTGCAACTGACTCTAAACATGACCCTTTGTAGAAGCCTGAGCCCAGGTGACACTATGATCCAAAATGGTAGCACAGGCCAACCACATCTGTATAGCCCCTGCTGTGGTGTGAATCCCCCAGACTCCACCCAAGTTACAGCCTCTGGCTCAGATCTTGGGTCTCTGTATAGGCTGTAGCAGCAGCCTGTGTAGTGGGATTATGTTGTTTCATTGTAAATAATTGTTCTGTCTACTGGTTTAATAAAAATGCTGATTGGCCAAATGCAGACAGAAAGTGTGGGTAGGACTACCAGACTAAGAAAACTCTGGGAACAGGAAGAACAGAGCAGAGATGCTACAGGGAAGGCAGAGAAATGCCACAGAGACACCTCAATGAGATTCTAGCAAATGCAGAGGAAAGAAGTTGAAATGTTGCCCAAAGAAAAGATACCAAGCCACATGGCTAAACAAGATAAGAATTGTGGGTTAGTTTAAGAGTAAGGAGTTAGCAAGTTATATGCCTGTGCCCTAGGTCAATCAGCATAAAATTAATGTTGGACTGCATGTCTGTACATCTGGACCAGAGGCCAAGCAGGCCAGAAACCAAATATTAGAAATCTTAATATAGACCCCAGCTGTAGCTGGGCTACAAGCCCAGACATAGACTCAGATAGCAGCTGGGCCTGGTGGACATCTTAGCTTCAAGTTGTAGCCCTTAGACACTCATATCAGAATTTGTCTGGCAGCAGAACAAACCATGGACACCAAGGCCATCATCTGTGACTCAGACCCCAGGCTTCATGTGGCCTTTGGTGGCATCATAGGACATGGACATCAACATAGACTTTGGCTTCAGTAAGACCATGGACACAAACATGGTCATGGCCTACAACCATATATGACTAAATGAAATGAAATGAATAAATTCTGAATAAATGAATGATAACAACTTCAAACACTTGAAGTGCCAACAATTCTTATAAATCTTAAATTAATTACTCTTTTAGTCTCACATGTGTATAAAATTTAAAAGTGCCTGTATCCCTTTGAGGTAACAGATTAAGAATTCCAGGGATACTTTGGGGAGGAAAGAAAGCAAACCACACCTAATGTCTCTGGGAGGCCTTTGGCAGTAATTCCTTACACTATCACATGTTGTCACAATTGAGGACATGCATCCACATTGCTCTGTGCTGCTATAGTACAAACAAAGGCATTATTAGAAAGAATTGAGTAATCTTATAGCCTTAAAGCCAAGTGTAAGTGTCCAACTTTCTCATTTATGTTCTGTGCTTCATTCATGCATGGGTCATATGCCAAAGTATGTATGGAAAGTGTGGCCTTGAATCAAATAATCTTGTTTTCTATTTTGAAGATGCCTAGATATTGGGACAAACTTAGACAACTTGTGAAGTTCTAAAATTGATGGGAGAAAATGATAAGGATTGTCTACCCTCTTATCCCCAGAAGTTGTAGAGGTTTTTTGTTGTTGTTTTTTTTCATTTTTTATTATTAATAAAGTCTCATTATTTATTCATGTATCCCCTTGGTCAAATGCCCTTCCCCTCCCACCCCTACAAGTCACTCTTTTCCCCATCTCCTTATCTCCACCCCGGCAAGGACAGGAGGTCCCAAGGACTCAAGGTGGCTTAGTTCAGCATCCACTCCAGGCAAATCCACTTTCCTCATCCCCACATCAAGACTGGCTCAAGTGTTCCTCTGGAGGGAATGGGCTCCAAAGTGCCAGTTCAAGGTTCTTCAGATCCCAAGCTGTTCAGTGTTTGTGGTTTGCAGCTTGGACATGTTTTGCTTTTTGTTTAAAGTCCACTAATGAGTGAATGCATCCCCTGTTTATCTTTCTGGGGTTGTGAAACCTGGCGCACGAGGATATTCTCCATATCCATCTATTTGCCTGCGAATTTTAGGATATCATTTTTTCTCACTGCTGAGTAGTACTCCATTGTGTAGATGTACCACAGCTTGTTAATCCATTCCTCAGTTGAGGGGCAACTAGGTTGTTTCTAGGTTCTTTTTTTCTTTTTTTTTTTCACTTTCTTTTTTTTTATTATGAATAAAGTCACATTTTCTATCCATGTATATGCTTACTCAAGGTCTCTTCTTTTTCTAATACTTTTCAAGAGGGCTCTGAGTTTAATATACCATGAAGAAACAGCTTTCTTTCTTGCTCTGCTATGTCCTGTAAAGTCTACTGGTTTTGTTTGGTTGGTTTGATTTGGTTTTATGTAACTAACTCTTAGGCCATTTCCAAGACTTTTTTTTTTTTTACTGAGGAAAGGCTCAGTTATAGGCTACCAATCCTTATATTTAAGATAGCTACCAGATTTTTTTAAATAAAATCTTTACTTGAGAATAAGAGAAAAAAAGAAAAGGAGGAAAAAAATCACAATTTTAGTAATATGGGTGAATCTTATAGCATAGTGAACAGAAGAAATCAAATAAAATTGAGTATGTACTGAATGATTTATTTTGTTAAAAGTCTAAAATTTTAAAAAAGAGAAAATTAACCTATGCTTAATGTTAAAAGTCAAGACAATGTTTACCCTTAAGAAAGGGGCTGTGGTTGAGAGGCTTTGGGTAGTTCCTAATATTTTCTTTCTTTACCTGAATAACAGAAGAAAACCCTTAAACAGAAATATCAAGACTACACAAGAATTCAGTATCAGAACCAGGTCTTGTGCAATCCTCTGCTCATGGTCCTTTACTCGCATGATACTGCCTTTCTAATTAGATGATGAAGGGGAGACGTGGTTGGAATCTAAAAATGTGCTGTGCATCTCAGAATGTCATGGCATACACATTTTCAGATGATGATTAATACAATATCTGCCTCACAAATGGCCTCAACAGCTGGGGCAAAGCAGACATGGCTACACAAATGTGCTGTCCATGACACATGGGTTGAAAGGGTGGAGTGGAGGCAGTTATGAGTGAAAGAACAAAAGGAGAGTTTATCCATATGGAATGCAATGGAAATGAAGATTCCAAAGAGGTCATCCAGGGAGACGCTGTGCCTGAATCCCAGAGAAGTCTGGGTGCGTTTACTGACATTCTCAACATCTGTGTTTTTGCAAGGGAGATAAAAGGGAATCTGCTTCTTTGCCTCAAGGCATGATGTATGGGCTTCTGAGGCACTGGGTGTGGGCTGCTGTTGAAGACACAATGCCAAGGTTGATAGATGAAGGCTGAGGGAACTTACCAGGCCACACATTAATAAAAAATATTTACCTGTCCTAGATGGGAGAGGAGAATGCAAATGCCATTCTCTTTGCAAGTGTTGAAAATTGAGAATGTCTGGAGGGTGCAAGCCGCTTTCTACCTTTACCTTGATTCTACATGTCCAAATTAGATACTTTATTCTTTTGCCAATGGCCTAAGTAAGCCAAGGCTTGCAGGGCATATTCCATCCTAAAACCACCCATGGTTTTCACTTGCCTCTAGCCATTATTGACTAAGAGTGAAAAACTGTGTTCTCATCACAACTTAAACCCTTATGCACTTCCCATCACCTTCTTCTGCCCAAAGAAGAGTGTAGTAGGTATTCTAACCCAGCCTTTGAGTCTCCTACTTCACCACAAACTCCATTTTCTCTTATACTGTGCTCCTCTGGGTACCACCAATTCTGTCCCCGTGCCCTTCCCTCTGCCTGAATTCTTCTGCCCACCACTATTTTTGAAATCTTTCCAGAGTCAGTTCAAAGACTATTTCTCCCTAAAGGCATTCCTAACTACCAAATCTGAACCACAATAACACTTCTTCCACTGTATCTCTTTCTATACTATTTTCATTTTGTCATACTCTCACAAAGTTGTTCTTTTTCAGATCTCTTTCATTTGTTCATGAGGAAAGAAATGATATATATTACATCCTGCATTTATTTTCTGAGAGCACAGAAATTTGTCTGAAATGTGCAATTATATGGTATCAACATTTTTGAATTATTTCATTTTCTGAATACTCAGATTTAAGCCCAGATTTTACTATTGTGAGTATGCATTTTGATTCATTTGTGATGCTCTGATACCCTCTACATCAGGTATATCACCAGTTAAGTCTTTGTATTTTCTGCCTGAAGGCTTTTCCTGAAGCCTTGGGCTCCCTCAGCACATGTAGACAAGCATAACCTAGAAGGAAAATAAATCATCATTTTCAAATAATAGAGATGGTGGGGGATAACTTACATGCCATATAATGTATGTAGCTATACATTCTTCAAGAACCAGAAGTTTAAGTTTCTCAACAATTCCACTGTATTGGTTTATTCTTGTATCCCACTGTCATACATCACAACTATCCTTTATGCATATTAACAAACTCTCTGCTCTCAATCCTTCTTGAGACTCTGGCTTAAGGGTTATCAAAATAGAAGCAAAACAAAATAAATATGTGTCTTCTACTTTAAATTACATTTGAGTCCATCTCTGGCATTTTTCTACTACCAAGAAACAATTGCAAATAGCCACTTATCAGCTAGAAATAAATTTAAAGATAAGGCCCATTAATGTCATTGAATCTAATGTAGATGTAGCATGTTAAACTCCTAACTGTATCATTTAGGGTGTATCACAAGTGACAGCACCGTTCTGAACCTCTCTTCCCATCTGTGAGATGAGTATAATAGTCACTATTTTTCTAAACAGTTTTGACAACTACACTTGAGCATGTGGTTAGGAAGTGCTCAGTTATTTGGCTCCTCTTTCCCTATAAAAGCTGCACATTTCTCACCATGACTATGAAGTTCCTGGGATGGAGTAGTTGCTTGCTAAGTATTGTACCTCTTGCTGTAATTCACTTGTATTATATGCCATTCTGCCCCTTAAGTGGTGGTGTTACCATCTGCTTTCCAAATATACTATAATTCAAACTTTTTTCTTTATAAAATAAAGTCTTTTTTATCCATGTATCCCCTTACTTCCCCTCCCTTCTCTGTCCCAACTCCTCCCAATGAGCCTTCAGCTTCCCTCCTCCCTATCCTCCATCCTTGCCCCAAATAGGGAAAGAAGTCCCAAGGTAGATCAGCTCAGTAGCCACTCCAGGCAGGTTCGATTTCCTCATCCTAATATCAAGATTGGATTAGGTGTTCCTCTGGAAGGAATGGGCTCCAAGGTGCCAGTCCATGCACAAAAACACAGTCTAATCCCTCCCCTTGAGGCTCCACATGCTGCCCATGTCAGTGGACAATTGCCTATCCTTGGAGGGCCTAGTTCTTTTCCTGATGGTTTGCCAGTGGCTGTTCCTGATTCAGTGAGCTTCCCAGAGTTCCAGCAAGCCATCACTGTGAGGATTTTCCTCATAATTCCTATCCCCTTACTCATATAGATTCTCCTCCTCTGCTCTCATCTGGTCTAGGAACTCAGCCTAGTGCTCACCCATGTATCCCTTACTGTACCTCTATTCATTGTTGGATGTAAGTTCTGTGATCGCAGTTAGACTATTCATTTGATTATAGAGAAAGTTAAGTCTAGGCAATACCTTCACTATTGGTTGGAGACCTAACCAGAAACATCCTTTAAGTTCTTGGAGGTTTCCCTAGCACCCACTCTTTTTCAATTCCACATTGGCTTCCTCTATTAAGATCTCTCTCCATCTCTTTTCTCCCTCCTTGTCTTTCCTCTCTCTCATTCATCTCCTTCGCTCATGATTTGTTCTCATCCCTTCTTCATTGAAACCCCTTATGCTCCCAATTAGCTAAGGAGATCTTCTCTATTTTCTCTTCCTAGGGGAATCCCTGGGTGTCTCTCTTATGTTCCTTCACATTCCAAGCTGCGAAGGGGTTGTTGTTTGCAGCTTGGGTGGTTTTTGCTTTTTGTCTAAATTCACTAATGAGTGAGTACATCCCTTGCTTATCTTTCTGGGCTTCTGATACCTTGCTCAGGAAGCTATTCTCCAAATCCATCCATTTGCCTGCAAATTTTAGGATGTCATTTTTTAACTGTTGAGTAGTGTTCCATTGTGTAGATATACCACAGCTTGTTAATCCATTCTTCAGTTGAGGGGCATCTAGGATGTTTCCAAGTTCTTGCTATTATGAATAATGCTGCTAGGAACATATTTGAGCTAATGCCTTTGGAGTGTGAATGTGAGTCCTTTGGGTTTATGCATACGACTGGTATTGCTGGATCCTGGGAATTAATTACCAGTTTTCTGAGAAAACACCATACTGCATTCCAGAGTGGCTGAAGAAACTTACACTCCCATCAATAATGGAAGAGTGTTCCCCTTGCTCTGCATCTTCTCCAGCATAGGCTGTCATCTGAGTTTTTGATCTTAGCTATTCTGACAGGAGTAAGGTGGTATCTCAAAGTTGTTTTGATTTGCATTTCTCTGATGGCTGAAGATGTTGAATAATTTTTCAAGTGCCTTTCAGTCATTTGTAATATTTCTGCTGAGAATTTTCTTTTTATTTCTGAACCTCATTTTTTTAATTGTGTTATTTAGAGTTTTGGGCTCTAGGTTCTTGAGTTTTCTATATATTTTAGAGTTCAGTTCTCTGTCAAATGTAGGGTTGATGAAGGTCTTTTCCCATCTTTTAGGCTGTCTTTTTGTCTTATTGACTATGTCCTTTGACTTACAAAAGCTTCTCAATTTCAGGAGAGCCCATTTATTAATTGTTGTTCTTAGTGTCTGTGCTACTGGTGTTATGATCCACTTGGATTTGAGCTTTGTGCCAGGTGATAGGTATGGATCTATTTGCATTCTTCTACATACTACCATCCAGTTATGCCGATACTCTTTGTTGAATATACTAGGAACACAAAGTTGAACATGGCAGAAATGTGATGTCCTTATTCATACCAAGGATAGAGTCAAGAGTAAGAGAACATTTATATTCTGTTCTTGGTTCCACCATTCTACTTATTTTTAAAATGAGTATTCATGCTTAAAATTATTTAATAAAAAGAAAAATCCTTCACAACTGTACTCAGTCTCTTGATCTTAAGTTAATTTTATATGTGGTTCTGTTGGCAACCAAGAATAGCCATCATCTATTGAAAAAATAGAGGTGTACTCTCATAATCAACATTATTCTAAAAAAAAACAAGATAAGGAAAAAACACAATGTACCACTAATGGCCAATATTTTTAAAATGTGATATGATGGTGTCCAAGAGCACACACTTCCATCTCACCACAAAGTCTGTAACAGAAAGGCATCTGATAAAAACATAACCTTGATACTCAGAAGGCTGAGGCAGGATGATTATGATTTGGGGGTTATGTCTAGTCTATTTTATAAGATTGCTTCAAAATAGAATTTTTTTAAAAAATAAAGGGAATGAAGGGTCTTGCAAGATATCTCAGTGGTTAAGAAGTGTCTGTTCTTTCAGAGAAGCCATGTTGAATTTCAAAAACCATGTTGGTCAGCTCACAACAAGCTGCAACTCCAACCCTAGACAATTTGGTGCCTTTTTGACCTCTGTGCACATCTGTATTTATGTACACAGACCCCTACAAAGCGACAACCATATACATGTAATTAAAACATGAATTTTTTACAAGGAAAGAAAGAAAAGTCAGGTGATATAAAGAAATAATGACATATATTTAGCCTTAAAAAAAAGAAGACCCTTCTCAGTTGCAGGAGATGAATGAGCCTAAAGTACATGAAGTAAGCCAGCCACAAAAGAATAAAACTGCATGATTTCAATTACATAAAGTATCTAAAATACCAAGCTTCAAGGAGACACAGAATAGGATGGTACTTGCCACCAGCTGGGATGATGCAGAAATGAAGAGTTGTTTTTCAATGGGGTGTAAACTCTCTGTTCTCTACTGTGGATGGTTTCAAAGATCTGCCACCAAACATAACACTTACAGCTAGCATTATGGTATTGCATACTTTACATGTGTTACAAGGATGGATGGCATGAAAAAGGCTCTGACACCTACACATTCATGGCCATACAAATGAACCAAATGAAACCCATGAAGACACAGTATTTAGTCATATTTGTGGGGATGCCATCACATCTATATGCACATGTTCAAAAACAACATGATGTGAGTATTAAATGCAATTTTATTTATGTAAAGTACATTCTCAGTAAAGTTATTTCTAAAAAAGAAAAAAATAATAAAAGAGCTGATGAATAAATAAATTAAAATTCTAGGTGACATACCAGTGACATAGAACATAAAGAACATAGAACATAAAGTAGTAACTTTAAAACTGGCTCGCCCAGAAAGTCTTTCCATGAGGATGAGAGTGGGGTAAGTTCACAATCAATGAGAAAATCAGTAGTGCAAGCAAGTGGTGCTGGGGGGGGGGTGCAGAATTCTTTTCTAATTGTTTTAATTAGCATTAAAAGTAATAGGTTTCATTTTGGAATTTCTATAACACTCAAGCTCTTCAGTGTCTCCCTCTCCTCTCCTTCACTGCCCCCATTCCCCCACAGTCCCCTTCTCCCCCAACCGTCCTTCTGCTTCCATGTCACATGTCTTCTATTAGTCACCTTCATTTGGAGTTCTCTTCTTTCCCTCCCATGGTCCCCTTTCTGGCAACAATGTGAGAAAAAAAAAAAAAAAGAAACCGTTATTTACCACAGGTGGGAGTGTAAACTAGTGAAGCCACTGTGGAAATGCATATAGAGGCTTCTCTGAAAACTAAATGTAGAACTACCATATGACCCAGCTACACAGCTTCTGCCTAAATACCCAAAGAAATCTGGAGAATTCTAAACATAGAGAAGTAGATGTGATGTAACAAGCTTGGTGTGTCTGAGGACAGGAGGCAGATAATGTGTTTACCACCCTCACATGCTAAGTTAGTCACTGGCATCCTAAAAGCCAGTTTTAGTAAATGAGTTGTTTTATGTTGCTTTCTCTTATAAATATGAAGAAAATATGAATAAATACCAATGAAATGGATCGATTTTGATGCCTGATAGAATGTATGGGTTCCATTTGTGTTTGCTTTTAGAAATAGTATAGTCCACCCCAGAAGTAATTCTCCCTGGAACCCAGCTTCCCTCAGTGATGTTGACAGTTCAGAAGTCAGGAACACCCAGCTAATGAAGCTGTAGAGATGTCCTCAGTCCCCTTCTTTCAAGGCCCAACATCATGATTCTATTAAGAGGATATGAACACTAGAATAGGATTGGTAGAAAAATCAAAGCTTTGATAATACCAGAGGCAGACAGGATTTGAAGCCTACAGGGATCTGAGACACAAGAGACACTGGCTATTTACTGGACAAAAGTTCTCAAAGGACACTGAAGAGAAAATTCCTTAATGCTCAAATGAGGGCACTATTGTAACTAGATTGTAAGTACCTTGTAAACAAAATAGTTTAAAATTTTGGAAACAGTGATGCAATAGTCAACTTATAAACCTCAGTTTATGTTTTATGAAGATGAAGATAACAACCGCAAAACTCCAACACAGAGTTATTGTGAAGATGAAATTTAACAGGCCATCTTTATTTTGTTCAGTGTACTTATTTACTAGGCTTTTGCTATAGATCAGGCTCTGCTCTAGAAGATGAGTAATAAAGAACTAGAGTTAGCCTTTACAGATCTGGAAGTGGTTAGTGGGTAAGTGTCATATCAAGTACTTCTAAGTAAAAACTATTTAATGGGCACTGTTCTGCTATTTTTGAATGCAACAATCCAAAACAAATCAAATGAAATCAGTCAAAGTCAATTGCCATGTTACGGACCAACAAGAAGCAGATAGAGTATAAGAGAAGAGAAAAATCTCAGAAGAGATTTTATGTCCTGGTTTAGGTGAAAGGTACTGCATCGAAGAGCCATATAGCACCACAGGCTATGTACATGAACATACTGGATTAGACAATGTTAGCAAATCTGGAAAAAGAGAGAGGGATGGAAAACTAGTGTTGACATACATTCTCTAATGTGAGCAGTTGCTACTCAGTACTCCTGCCCTACCAGTGCCTTATGGGATTATAACACCAAGGCTTCCAGAACCTATTTCAAATTCTTGAATCTAAATTTCCATAAACATTATCAAGATTTCCAATGATGTCAATTTATTAAAATATTTAAATGAATAGGTAGCCATTGGTTTCTTTTCTCTGATTTATGGCATATCTTGCCAGAAATTAAGAACACTGTATGTATTTTCAAGGAACCAAGAAAAGAAAAAAAAAAGGAAAGCATTGATTATTGAATAAGGTTTCTTGATAGCATCTCACACACATAATATATCTTTTTGATAGATGCTTACAGCAGTGGTGAGAATTCTGCACTTTCTTCTGATGGGAAAATATTATAGATCCATAGAGCTATGGTGACATAGGAAGACTGAAAACAAGAACTAGACTAGAGAAAAGAAAGCCTGGCTACAAAGTAATGGTAGTTTTAGAAACTTCTCTCTAGTGTGGCTTTTGTAGAAAAGATAATAAGGTCAGAGTGAGATAAAATGGAGTAAGAAGTTGTTAATTTATCTGCTTATTTTTCAAATTACTTGAGATCAAGCTGAAAGCAGTGTTGGTACTAGGCAAGAGCTCACCACTTAGTTAAACTTTCAGCTTTAAAAGTCAATTGTCAAGTGTCATAGGGAGGAATTCTTAACTGTTTTTTAGATCCTGCTGCTGTTGTGTGGAAGGAGGGTGGACTTCACAGACGTGGCTATTTTCCCATTTTCTCTCATAACATTTGGGTCATCTCTTCTTAGTCACAGCTTACCCTCCAGAGGATGATAAAACAAACAAAGAACTGAACTTTCATCTAGAGACAGGATCAACTCACCCATGCTTTGATGACACACATAATAATTACTTAAAGTGATTTGATTCAGCAAAGACCACACCAATGTTCCTGCTCCCAAGAGCTAGGGGCTTCTTGATTCTGGCTGGCATTATGACAGTAATGAGAGACAGGGATAAGTGTAGGTTAAATACTCAGGAAACACAAGACTCATTCTTAGTCCTATGGATTTTTGTTTGTTTTTGTTTGTTTGCTTAAAAGCTTGACATTCACAAGCCCAATATTCAACTCTCTTATTTGTGAATGGGGATATTTGCATTTACTTGGAAAGATTAGTTTATTGACCAAATAAAATCATGGATTTAAGAATTTCAATCCATCCTTCATAGACGCAGTGTAAAAGTTTCTAGGCTTAACCACACTGTAGCTCTCCCTAATGTAATATTCCATATATTTCATTCTATAATTTAAAATATATAATCCAGGCACTAGTATTTACAACTTAGCCTTTACTTTATGTTATTAGTTTCTACCTAGGTCTTTTTCAATGCATAACATAGGATAGATTTTGTATGAAGACATAGAAAGCCAAAAATAATTAATGGAGGAGATTTTAAGAGTCTAGTGAGAAATTGAAATGTTAACCCTTGTCCTCTGCACCCAAACAAAATATATTCATTATTGCAAAGTGCATTATTATGCCAAGAGGAAAAAAATTGCTGAAAGATCACAAGGTCAAAGAAAGGAGTAAATCTAATGAAATGACTAAGATAAGTGGTACTGAAACTGAGATTAGAGTGTATAGGCCCAGGAGAAAAATATCAGTGGTGTCAAGAATGAACAGTAGAGAAGTAGGTAAGTATATTATTCATAACTCCTTAAGACTTTTAAAAAAAGTTTCATTCATTCATAAAGTAATAGAAATATCTAAAAAGGTTTAAGAGGGGGACAATCTTATTTGTAAATTACATCCCTATTTCAATATTTATTTGGGTCCTAGTGTTTCAAGAAGTGTGCTTAGCACTGGCTAAGATCACATATGTACTATGTATGCTGTGTAGAGCAAGTGTTCAAAATAAAGAACTGAAGTAGAGAGAACATAGGTAATTTGAGGGTTAATTAGAAAGTGAATATAATGATAGCCTGTAGTCTAGACTAGGCAGTAAAAATAAAAAAAATAGATCCCTTAGATAAAGATGACTGGAGCAAAATTGTTTACTTATGAATCAAATAAGAAATAAGCAGTCCCTAATATTTTAAAACCCTGGCTTTACAATTGTACTAGATTCTTAGATGGTAAATCCATACTAAGAGAGCAGAAAGTCTGTAGGGAGGTTTAATTTAAGGCATATTGATTTTGAATTGCTTATGGGGCAATAAATTGTAGATGATTATAGAAGTCAGCTATATATTAGCCAAGAATAAGGCAGAGAAAAAAGGCAATAATGGATAATGAAAAGTGTGGTAAATAATTGTACAGTGGAGTTTTATGCAGACAAAAAAAGAAACAATTATGTCAAGAAAAACAAACCACAACATGAAAACAGAAGATGACTATTTGAGAGAAAGGAACAGGACTAGAAGAAAAGAGAAATGATAGAAGGATGAATATGTGCAAAATACATGAAATAAATATATGAAAGTGTTATGAGATTCATCATCTCACATAATAAATATATGTTAATACAAATAAAGAACAATGACTATATAGACTTTTGCTAGACACATGAATCAGTATCCCAAGGATAGCTTAAATTGAGCAAAGAAATTACAAAATCAAGCCACAGGACCTTAATGATTTAAGTAAAAGATAATAAGATAGATCAAGGAATACTGAGGTTAAGTGAGAGATGGGAGTAGACAACTAAGGTAGTATGTTATCAAAGAATCGGACGAAAAAATATTTTGGAAGAGAGTCAATTTTATAGAATGTAATAAAAGTATCAGATTAATTTATGAAAATTTAAGAAGTCTTCTAGAAATGCCAGGGAAGGTATACCTATGACCTCACAACAATATGGCTACTTAAATAGATCAAGACAGTTTCAGCACCAGTCGACATCCCAGCATGGATGGGAGAAAGCTCACAGAGCCACACCCCTAGATGAAGACATATTAACAATTAATGACTGCAAAAAGAGGAAGAATTAGTCATCCTCTAATTAGTTATCTAATACTAAGTGGTCAGCCTTAAAAACATACATACAACCTGAATGGGCTCAGCAGGTTGTCTTTATATGTTGATTTAAATATATATACATATATATAAGTGTCTGTGTGCTTTTTGTAACAAAATAAACATATATAATATGTCCATATAATGTGTGACAATAGTACTTAAAGAAAAAGGCTATGAATTTGAGAGATAGACCAGGGAGGAAGCAGTAGAGGGGCTGGAGCCAGGAAGGAAAATGATGTAATATTTTAATTGAAAATAATCTTTAAAGTCATTGTCCAATGTGAATGAAGGCAATCTCACAAGATCCCACCCCAGATGAAGAACTATAGGCAAATAATGGCTTCTAAAATATGGTGAGTCCATCTTCTCCAAGAAAGAACCACCTGATATGTTATCTGGTCTCATACGGTCAGTCCTAAGCACTTGTATATACTAGAAACATAAATGTGGATATAAATGGACTCATATGTATCTATGTACAGATAATATTGTATACATATCTGATAATAATAAAGAAGAGATCATGAATTTGAGAGAGTGGAGACACAGAAAAAGAGGGAGGGTAGAAATGGTATATAATATAGTATTTCATATATGAAATTCTAAAAAACGCACCAAATTTAAATTAAATTTTGGATTCAATGACAGGAAGATAAAAGTATTTATAGAGTAAAATAATTCAGTAGCTGAATTCAGAAGGCAGAAGAGACTGAGTTGATGAATTAGTAGAAACTGAAGCTCAGTGAAGTCAGTTACCACAAAATATCTCATCAAAGGTGAGTTTAGGAGGAAGAGAAAATAGAATTTATTTAGTGAAATCTGGAATATTTTTTCTTGTTTTAATATAAAAGGCTTATAAACACCTTTAAGGAATGGTAAAATATTATGCTAAAATTGAAAGATGATGTAGAATACAGAGGGAAAAACATATATGTCACCTAAGAATCTGTGAAGCTATAAGGAAGATGTTACAAGAGTAAATGAACTGAAAGGGTGCCACCTATATTACTGAAGGAGAAGAAAGAACTTACATCATGGAACCTAGAGATTTAAATTGTCATGGAAGTAAGCGATTGAATAGTGACTGTCCTACAAATAGAGAAAGTAAGTAGGCAGAAGCCTCATGGAAAGACTGACCAGGAGCACAGGGAGGTCATTTGACCTATGTGGGTAATGATGTAGAAGCACCCAATCCTAGATGCTCAAAGTGTTTGAATATCACAGAGGAAGGACATTTATAGGGCAGTCAAAGACAGAATGATGAGAGAAATCAAATGCTTGTTGAGAAGAGTACTTAAAATGTACTCATGGGTTTTACCATGTACAGGGAAATGACTTAAAAGTTGTAACTGATATATGGACAAAGTAATTATAAGAAGATATGGCAAGTGCTAATGAGTCAAAGGGCCGGCAGGAGTGGGCGATCTACAGAAAAGCTAAAAAAAAAAATTATGGTCCAAGAGTTGGGTGTGGAAACTAATAATTTTGATGGAACAATGTCCTGTGGGAACAAAGACTTCAGTGTGTCTTAGGAGTGGTTGGCTGAGAAAGGATAAATGAAAGTTCACTGAAAATGAGTGGGTTGAGACCTTGGTTGTTTACAAAAGGTCATCTACAAGTACCATTAATTCATCTCTTAGGATGATGACATGGACATGAAGACAAAGCTTCAAACCAAGACTTTAAGTATTTTCAGAACAAATTTTGGTTGAAGCAGGAAGATAAAGTTGGGAATTTGCATGTCTTTTTCTTTCAGAGGATATCTGAATATCTAAAACATAAGAGAAGATGATTTAGTTTTGAAAAAGTCTTTTGTATGAAAGGCAGCTGTCCTCCAGGCATTATTTATACTTGTCTTGGAAGGAAATATTGGTGAGGGCACAGAGACATATAGGTTTTATTCTCTTCTCTACAATGGGCAGGTGGCACTAAGGATGAGAATGGCAACAGATGGCCCCAGGGAGGGAGAATCACTGTGGGTGATTCCCACTTGGCGGAGGGGGGGAATGGGGGAGAGAATTTAAGTATAATGACTTGATTCTGATGACAAATTACTGGGACAAGAACTTCAAACAATTGCCTCACTTCCTCTGCATACCAATCCCACTGTATTGAGCTTGAAATCCTTTTTCTGTATCTTATACCATATGAGTTTATCTCATCATGTCTTAGTACCACAGACATTTCTCACTAAATTATTTCTCTCTTCTAGTAGACAATAAGTTCACTGGGGAGAGGAATCATTCTCTATTGCTTTTATGTTTTTATCTTTTGAAGTACCTGTACCAGAAAAAGTTTCATCATTTTAATGAGATAAATAAGTGGCTTTTTGTGACTTGTAAATAATTGTGATAAGAAGGTTAGCTTGGTAGCATAGGGAAATGGACAGAATTAAGACTTTCCAAGATATAAATACCATTTTGGGGGGGAGGCTCTTGGCTTTAGAAATATCTCATTTAAATAGCAGATGGAATGACAGAAATGTTACTGAGACCCTAATGCTAGTTCCAGATGTTTTTAGTCATGTCATTTTGCACCTCACCCTGCAGAACACATTTTACTAGCCACCCTCACCACGCCTACCATTGTTCCATTTTAGCTGAAGGGGTGGAGTTCTGACTCTAGGGACATTATTGCCTTCAGTCTGGCTCAGGGCAAGCAGACACCAATGTGCTGATACCCTTTTGGAGTGCTCAACAACAAATATAGTTTAGGCATAATCCATATGGTTTGAGGATCTCTAGGTTGTTTCTAGAGAATGTCATAAATATTTTCAATGTAACTGCTAAATCATAAAGACCATTTTTCTAAATGGTCTTTTCTTTTGAGAAAGTCTTTATTCCAAAGATTGAGATGGGCTGGTGAATACTGAGGAAAGATATAGAGGAGAGGGTCTCTCAACTGAGGGTGAGGCTCAATGGCACAAGGGAGTGAAGATGAAGAATGAGCTAAGAGTGGAAAGGAGACTTCTCACAGTGTAGGACTTCTTGACCCAAATCTGAATCTAGATAGAATTCATATTGGAGCCAGGTTGGAAAAACAAAGAAAGAGAGAGACAGACAGACAGACAGAGACAGACAGAGAGAGAGGAAGGAAGAAAGAAAGAATAAAAGAAAGAAAGAAGCAAAGAGACTTGGGCAGAAAGTGAAAAGTAGTTGCAGATATCAAGAGACACACAATGAAAAAGAAGAAAAAGGAGAAACAGATAAAGGAAAGGAAAGCATGAAGAAAGGGAGAATCAGAAGACTTGAGAGAGGCCCATCAGAATCCCAGATGCCAGGACAGAAAGGGGGCACTGACCAGCTCCAGATGTTGCTGCCTCTTTTGAGAAGGGGAGGGCGCAGGCATAAAGAGCTTGCTGCCTCTTCAAGAGCCAAGAGTCAGCTGGCCTTCCAGCCCTGAACCAAATGATGTGAAGCTAGGAGTTCAATGGGGAAAGACAGAAGCCTCTATTTTTAAGATTAAAAATATCCATCAAGTGAGCAGAAAATACCTGGATAAAATATGTGATAGCGATATTGCCACACTGAAAGTGGGAGGGTATAATGAAGGGTATGCCTGTTCCCTTCTAGTCTCCTTTTCTCAATCCTTAAACCAAAAAATGAGGACTCCATGCTTAAGGTCATTCTACTCCAAACTCATGGGATTCTCAGCAGTTCATATACATAAGACAAAGAAGTAACAATCCTAATGGGACCTGCCACTTAAAGATTAAAAGGCCCCCCACCTGCCACCCCTGCCTCCAAGGCTTGCTGGTGGATACTTCAATTCTGCCCAACTATAAAAATAACTAATTTGTGTCTGCCTCAAGAATTTTTCTCAATTATATAAAACTATAGCATAAATATAACATGGGCTCCTGGAAACTGGGTACAGATGGACAAGTAAAGAAAGCAAAATCTGGGGTCTGTCTGTGGGTCAAACAATAACTCATGATGTGCATAATCTCCACCCGTGCCCCTCTTGTATGCTTCTATAGGTCAAAGAGGGGATTTAGATTCATTAAGTTGGCTTGTGCTTCAGCCATACTTCTTACTCCACCCGACACTCGACACATGTCTACCCTGTAAGAGAGGCCAGAGCTGATGCCAATTGCTCTGATGAGGCCACATGTGAGAACCAGACATCTATTTTTAATACTGATGACAGATTAGCGTGAGGGGAATTTAACCACACCACAAAACCAGTCCCATTTCTGCTCAACAGAAGGCTTGTGCTTGGCATTTCTAAAGAAGTTCTGGGACTCACAGAAAAATGGGGTGTCTAAAGGAAACAAAAAGGGCACCAAATCCAGGAGGGGGGGACAGGAGCAGGGGTAGAAGACAAAAGAAAGGGTGTGCGTTTCAATAGCTCACAGGAGTGTTCAGCAGATGGTAGCCATAAGGGATATGTGTTTGCATGAGCACACGGGAGCAAGAGAAAGATCTATGTGATGAACCCATGTCTGCATGTGCACACTCATAGGCTTCTGAATCAATAATCTCAGCATTGAACTTGGATACTCTTTGGGAGCAATCCAAAAATCAAAGGTGGGTACCAAGGATTCCGTATCCTGGCAGTATCTAACAAACTATATTAAATTCTCTTTCCAAAACAAGCCTTAACTTTTGTTTGTTTCCTTCTTCACATTTCTCTTTCCCTCCCTCTCTGCATCCTAATTTCTCTCCAAAAAGAGGAAACTAATCTTTAAGTGCCTAGTATGCCCCAAGAACTGTACAATCATTAGTAGATCCTCAAAATGGGTTACCTGTTCTCTAGATGAGCCAACTGAGACCTAGCAAACATGCTAATACATACTAGATCTTGCAGGGAAAAGTAGCTAAAATTGTAGCCAAAATCCTCTTTTCCAAATTTCTATTTCTTTCATGTGTTTATGTTCTTCAGTAGAAAATTCAGGCAATTAAGCTCAAAGATTCAAATTATGGGCCAAGTTCATTTTTGAGAGGTGTTACAGTTCAGATTTAAAGTGCCACTGACCAAAGTGGTGGTTCTGAAACTAAAATAATGCCATGACCCTTTAATAAAGTTTCTCATGTTGTAGTGGCTCCCAACTATGAAGTTATTTTTGATACTTCATAACTATAATTTTTCTACTGTAATAATTATATTGTAAAATCTGTGTTTTTCAATAGTCTTAGTGATCCTTGTGAAAGGGTCACTAAACCCCCCAAAGAGTCATGACTCACAGACTAAAAACTGCAGAACTATAGGCCCTATCCCCTTTCTCCTTATCTATTCCATATAGTTCTCAAAGTTTTAGCTAAAGCAATAAGAGAGTGAAAGGAGATTAAGGGGATAAAAATTGGGAAAGAAGATGTGAAAATATCTCTATTTGCAGATGATATGACTGTATACATAAGTGACCTGCAAAATACTATCTGGATTTATGTTAAGGTCTTTAATCCACTTGGATTTAAGTTTTGTGCAGGGTGATAGGTTTGGATCTATTTGCATTCTTCTACAAGCTACCATTCAGTTATGCCAACACCATTTGTTGACAATACTTTGTTTTTTTCCATTGGATAAAATCAGAAAACTTAAAAGTAAAATATTGGAATTATACCATATTTTACCAAGAGGGGTAAACCAGGCCCTTAAAGACAGACAATGCATGATCTCTTCTAGATTCTAACCCTGAATCTTTCTATATGTGCATATAATATAAGGGACTACAGAAACCATGACAAAATGGCAGCCATGGGTAGGGGTTTGAGGAAAGGGGATAACATGGCACATGAAGGAGAAAAGGGAACAAATTAAGTTTGAGCTGTATCAGAGTAGGTGGCACAGAGGGCAACAATTAGGTACAGGGAAGAAGGAGAGATAAGGAACACTAAGGGTGAGTTTAAAAAGGGAAGAAAAACAAATTATTTTATGGTTACTTAAATATTAATATATAAGAGTAGATGTAAATATATAAAATTATTTGGGTGATAATACTTTTCCCCAAAGCCATAGACTGACTATTTAGCAAAATTCCAGGGTGAGGCATTATTGTGTAGTTGCTCAGAAGTCCAAGAGACTCCCAAGTAGGTTACTGCCAATGTCCTTAGTTACCCCCAGAACTTGATGATATGACCCTACTGGTGAAGACACTACATACTTCAGACACAAGACTTGGAGGACTTTAGTTTGAACTTACCTGGAATCCTCCATTCTTAAGACAAGCTCTTGTAGTATCCAAAGGTGTTATACAATGGTCCACGGGGGTAGGGAAGGGGGAAGTTATTAAAACTCTTACAAAATATAAGGGCTATAAACCACACCAATCATCAGCACAAGATAAATCCAAGAGCATATTAGTGATACTTTTATCTCAGAAATAACCAACAGTCAGCTAATTGGCCTTAAGGCCCCATCAGTTGGAGGAAACACACACCCAATGCTGCAAATCTAGCCAACCATCTGTGGTTGATGATGTCATAAACCCTAGAGGAAAGCCTACTAGTGCCACTTTCTTAAGCCAGTACAATTCCCTGCATTTAAAATACTTGTCCTTATAGCCACAGAAAAATATAGCTATCTGAATGCCTCAAAGAAGCTTCTTTTTTTCCCTCCAGCAAATGGAGACCATCACAAAAATTCTTAAGTAGTTAATGTTCAGAGAACAATTGATTATAGTTTTTCAGATTCATATGATATATCAATAGCATACTCCCTCCACCTAAGTCCCATAGGGCCTCATAAAAGAGATGGTGAAAAGGTTATAAGAGCCAGAGGACCAGGATGCCCAGAATAAAAATAATGATTCCTATAAATGACAGGAAGCGTATATGCATGAAATCTTAACAAAACTGTCTCCTATACAATGGCAACACCACACCATTTGATGTTCGCATGTGGATGGAGGAAATCTCACACAGTTGCACCCCTATATGAAGAGCTATAGCCAATTAAGGAATGCTAATAGAGATAAAACTAGTTTTTTTCCAAGGGCAAGCTAACTGATAAAATATCTAAATCAAATATAAACTGCTTTTATAAACATATAAATTAGTAAATATTGTTTACTATTAAGCAGGTTGTATGTGTGAGAGAAAGAGGGGGAGAGAATAATTGAAAAATGAGGGGTCATAAATTTAAGAGAAAGTGGGGAAGACATAGCAGACATTGGAAAGGGTAGAGTATAGAGTAAAAATAATATAAGACAGTACTCATGGTTGAAATTCTTAAAAACTACCAGTAAAATTATTATTAAAATATAAAAGAAAACCCACTATAATTTAAAACAAGACTCAAAACAAAGAAAATCTCACTTAGCAAATCAATAAAAGATATTCTGAGGCCATAAAAATTACTTAAAAAATATAGATTAAAAAGAGGCAAAACATAAAATAATAAGATTTTTTTAAAAAAAATAAGCAACAAGATGATGAATTAAAACCTGGCCATGCCAATTTTACATTAAATGTAAATAATCTGAACAACTAAGTTTGACATGCACAAAATAAAAGCTAATAGCATCTTCGGAGAAAAGGACAAATTATATGAAAAGATACATGCAGTTCAAGTTCTGTAGGGAACACAGATATAAAGTTCTTAAGCACACCTAGTCGACAACTTATAAAAATAAAAATATTAAGTTCCAGCTAATGAGTTTTCTCTTTTCATCTACAATCCAAGCCTCCCTAAATATATTATTCCCTGATTAAAAGGAAAGTTGGGCAGACAAGATTTTAAAGTCAGGAAGAAGAAGGACAAAAACAAAAGTGAAATGGTTAAGTATTTCTCTTTGTTATAATATTCATCCCACAAATATTGGATGTCATACTTTACAGTAGATGTTGCAAATTAAAATTGCCTTAGAAAATTTAACCAAGAATATATGCTTTTTAAAATTATAATCTTTTAACCCTGATTTCATTCAATGGTCTTACAGAGATTTGACAAGATAAATATCCTTGGGTTGGCCTCAGTGTCATGATTTGTGAAACAAGCACAAAACACCAATCTCGTTAAATTTAGAGCAGTTCAGAGAGATACTGAATAGTGTAGGTAAGTTAGTATGTGGCACAGAATGCAAATGATCAGTAAGTTTTCTGACTGGGAAAAAAAAAATAATGACTGCCTGGAAGTCTCCATGGAGTGTAAAGCATAGATTCACAGAAGAGTTCAACTGTTCTTTGCAATGTCAAGAATATAAGAGAATTCAGAGTTGGTATTCATTTCACAATGACAGCCAAAGAGAACTATCTTAAAATCTACTCCTCAAAGCTCCTGCATATATCATTTAGTTCTGGTTCTCTTTTACCCTAACACCAGTTCATAAAACTTACTCCCATTACATCTCACCAGGAAAGACAATTACTTAAATCTTCTCAGTTCCAGAATAATATATTTATGTACAAATGTTTTCAAATCCAAGATCTGTAGGCTTTCTCACAAAGAGTAATCTTCAATCATGAGATAGAGAATGTCCAGAGTTGGAGAGATGGTTCAGTGGTTAAGAGCACTGACTGCTCTTCTAGAAGACCATGGTTCAATTCCCAGCACCCCTATAGCAGCTCACAACTGTCTGTAGTTCCAGTTCCAGGCAAACACCAATAAATAAAAAAGTTAAAAAAAAAAAAAGATAGAGAATGTCCAAGTCAGAGGAACTCTTTTTGCCTATAACTTCTTGCTGTTGTTTATTAAAAAAATCACATAAAACTTCTCAATGCCTTCTCAAGACAGATGACACCAAGTCCACAAAGACATTAGAGAATCTGGTTTCATCCTCTGTCATACTATTCCCCAACCAAAGGGAGAAGTACTTACCTGTGTACAGGTCAGTGTCTGTGTATTCATCCACTTTCTTGTGCTGTAGAATATAGTCAGAGACTTTGGTCCCAATGGCTGGCTGAACGTCTATCCACTCCAGGGAAACTACAGTGCTGGAAGGCTCCACTGTTGGAGAAAGTCGTAACCTAATGGAGGCATGACAAAACAAAGGTTGCTCATTTGCCATTTTGTATAATCCATGGTCCTAAGCACTTGCAAAAGTTTAATTCAAGTTTTAAATTATGATTCCAACTACTGCCACAACTTTGCATAACTAAGCTACTTTAGTTTTCAAAGCTTCTATACCTTCATCCACAAATTAGATGTACCAAAGATCACTTTTAAAAGCAATACAATACGTGGATAATGTTAGATATTTAATAAATCCTGGGCTATTAGAGAGACCACACAGTTAAATCCTAGGCAGACAACTCAGGAAATCCTTGATCCTTGAATACAAAGATAAACAGCTGAGTCAATCACACACACCTTTAATCCCAGCACAGGGAAAGTCAGGGGTAGAGACCAATACCTTTAATCATGTAACTCCAGAGACAGAACTTCTTCTGTTTCTGTGAGTTCAAGGCTACATGCCTTTAATCCTAACCTGGAGGAAGAGGGTATATAAGGGCTCTAGAAACCCAGAAGAAACAGAAGGGACTGACAGAAGTGACCAACAGTGAGGCTGAGAAAGTTTCAAGACAGTTTGGTGAGAATTGACTGTGGTGCTTTCTCTCTCTGATATTTCAGCCTTTCCCCAATATTTGGCTCAGTCTTCTTTTCTTACAACCCAAAACCATGCTACTATATTTGGCACCCAGCTTTGGGACATAAATTCTCCCAAAAAAAGCTGTTTACCTGCCAGAACAACCTGTGACTGGAGGGGTAATTAAAGGCTGGTTAGAGTGTTGAGTTAGCCTCGAGATTTAGGCAGACCTGGCCACACATGTTTCCATTTCACTTCTATCTGGGTAAGTTTTTTCTGACAGTGGCCTTTTTCTCCTGGTGGATTGCAGTTTCTTTCTCTTTCTGAATCCCTCCTTGGGCTTCTATCACACTAGGTAGCTGCCCTACTTCACAACCATTTGAATCGTCACTGAGTAGATTGATGAGTACACAGATTTTTTTTTTTAAAGGGAGAAATTTGTTCAAGGCAATGGAGGGTACTTAGTCCTTCTGTGATCTTTCTCTAGATGATTTGATATTAGAACCAGTAAAGGAAATGATAAATAAAGTAGATGGGATTATCCTCATAGTGTTTATTATGAAAAATTTTGTTTGACTTCTGTTTTATCATTGAAGAAGTCAATTAATGTGAATGCTAAAAAGGAACTATTTAAAGAGTTTAATAAAAAGGAGCTCAAAGATATTCAAACACAAACAGAGGGTTATAAGGAACAGACATCAGCAAGGTCACCTAAAGATACAGAAAAACAGTCTAAGGTTACCAGACAGCTCGTACTTATATACCCAGTAATTGTTAAAAAACTGAAAGAGGATAAAGAGAACTTAATTGGGCTCCAGTACATATGCTTTTAAATACACTTAGGATATAAAAGATATTCAAAAAAGAAAAGAAAAAAAGCAGCATGAAGGAAGCAGTCTTTTTTAACTATGCTACAGACTTAAAAAGGGGTCGGGCTCTCTCTTTGTCTTGGGCTCTTTTTAGTTGACTATGCCCTGCCCAGCTCCAGTTCCTTGATGTCATTAGAGTTTATTTGGATAGCTTTTGATTTCCCACTACATATGCTAGAACCCTTTTTAAAGGGTTAAAGATGCAATTATGATATATGGAATGTATTCACCATTTGTAAAAAAAAAAAAAAAAAAAAAAAAAAAGTTGAATTTCTGTCTTTTTACAATCAGATCACCCCTAAAGACTGGTTAGATATGGTTACTGCTATTTTGGAACCAGGGGCACTTTTAAAATGGTGGAAGAAGGAGGCTAAAACAATAGAACAAAGAAGCAGAATCAAAGGCATAGAAGTCTCCCAAGACCAACTTCTTGAGGAAGGAGAATATTCTAATATTGAAAGGCAATCCCTATGTGATGAACACACTCTTGATTTATGCTGCATGGCAACAGCTTGAGATCAGATAGAAGTAGGAAAGAAAACCAAATCATTCACAAAAATAATTCAAAGCCCCAAAGGAACTTTTATAAACATTTTGCAGAGATTATCTGTAGCAGTAAATAGGATAGTACTGGATTCAGAAGCCAGGTGAATAATAATAGAATCCCTGGTATTTGAGAATGCTATACACAATGCAAAAAAAAAAAATCATAAGACCATTAAAAGTAAGGTCAGCACCTTTAGAGGAAAGGTGTGAAACAATTAATGCAGATTCTTATGAAGGTAGGAGAGGTCATTTCTAGAGGTACAAGAAAAAAGCAAAATGTTAAATGTTATAAGTGTGAAAGGCAAGGTCATATACAAAGAAATTATAATCAAAGTGTTCCCAGAAACAGTGCCTTTGTTAGGAATAATCCCAAGATAACAGCCCTCCCTCCAGGAGTATGCAGGAGGTATAGAAAAGGTAGACACTGGACTAGTGAATGTTAGTCAATAAGGGACAGACAAGGTAACCTTCTGCCTTCGGGAAACACCCAAAGGGGCTTTCAAGAGCCCCCATATTCAATCCAATGCAATCTTACCCTGCTATCATGGAAGATAGACCTCCCCCTAACAATAAAAGAAATTAAAACATTTTTGTATAAAAAAAGCATATTATACTAAATGATAGAGAATATATAGAAAAAGAAAAAACTCAGGAAAAATTGTAAAAAAAATATTCTGGCAAACATCTATTAATGAACAAAGGCCAAAATTAAAAGTACAAATAAATGATGTTATTAGAAAGGTTTATTGGACACAGGGGTGGATGTATCAATAATTTTACCAGAGTTATGGCATCCAAGTGACCCCTTCAGGAGGTAAATGTTCAGTTTTTGGGGAGTGCAAAAAGGCTTGAGTGTTTAGGACCAGAAGGATAGAGAGAAATATTAAAGCCATATGTGGCTAACATTGATATAAATTTATGAGTATGAGATTTATTATAACAATGAAACACACAGTTTAACATTATTCCAAAAACAGAAATAAATCATAAACTAACACATATTTCTGGGAGAAATATTAGAAGATATTATGAAAAACAGTAACAAACTATCCAAGTTGTGCAGAAATAGCTGTTGTACTTTCAAAGACACTCACAGCACTACCTTTAAAATGACTAACAGGTAAGCCTATGTGGATTAATCAATGGCCATTAACAAAAGAGAAATTGCAGGCCTTAGAGCAGCTGTTGCAGGAGCAGTAAAATGCTCAGTATATAGAAGAATCAACAAGCCCTTGGAAATCTCCACTATTTATCATTAAAAAGAAATCTGGAAGGTGGAGGATGGTGACAGATTTAAGGGCAATAAACAAGGTGATTCAGCCAATGAGCTCTCTACAGTCTGTAATTCCTTTACTTTCTCTTTTGCCAAAAGAATAGTCCATTATACTTATCAATTTAAAGCCTTTTTTTTTTTACAATACCCTTAAAAGAACAAGATAAAGAAAAATTTGTCTTTACAATGCCCACTTATGATAATTCTTAGCCTGTAAAGAGGTATCAGTGGAGGGTCTTTCCTCAGAGAATGCTGAATAGCCCTACCCTATGTCAGTATTTTGTATAAAAGCCAATAGAATAAATATTCAACAAATTCCCAAAATTCATAATAAACCATTATATGGACAACATCCTAATGGCAGATTCAAACACTGATACTCTAGAAAAAAATGTTTGAGGAAGTGAAAAAAAAATTGCCTGCTTGGGAATTACAAATAGACCCTGAAAAATTCAAAGGAGAGATTCCATTAATTATTTAGGTTATAAAATAGACCTTCAAAGAATTAAACCCCAAAAGGTACAAATCAGGAGAAATAGATTAAAGACCTTAAATAATTTTCAGAGATTGCTACGAGACATTGCCAATTTATGACCCTCTATTGGAATAAAAAATGATGAACTGGATAATTTATTGAAAACCTTAAATGGTGACAAGGACTTAAATAGTCCAAGAGAATTGTCATCTGAAGCTGAGAGAGAATTGGCTTTGGTAGAAAAGAAATTACAGGATGCACATGTGGATTTTGTATATGGAAACCTTAATTGCATCCTAGTTATCTTGCCCTCTAAGCATTCCCCTACAAAAGTTTTAATATAAAGAAAAAATGATATATTTGAATGGATATTTCTACCACATAAACCTAGTAAAATATTAAAGACATATGTGGAAAAGATTTCTGAATTAAACTTTAAAGGGAAATTAAGACTTCATCAATTAACAGGAATGGATCTAGCAGAAATTGTTGTACCTTTAACTCCTCATGAAATATTGATCAATTATGGATAGAATTGTGCTTTAATAACTTTGAATTTTCTCAATGCTAATTAGAAAGGAACAACAGTTGCTGAAAAGCATTGAATATAGAAAAAAAATGGCTGAGCTAAAATAGTCTGTCTATTTCTAGGACGTACTGATCTCAGAATGAAAGCCAGGCTATGTGCAACATTGGAGAAGAGGTTTTGCTTTTGTTTCCATGGGTGAAGAAAAGTTATAGATACCATCAAAATTAATAAAGACTCGATTTGAACCAGAGAAACTTCATGAAAATAAGAATTGATGGCTCATTTACCCATACTATAATCCTTTAAGTTGGAAGAAAAAGCAAAGGATTGGGTCAGGTTTTTGTTTTTGTCTTTATAGAAAACCAGAAATACCCATCTTCAAGAAGTTAAAAGACCTTGGACATCTAGACATCTACAACAGGAGGGAGGCTATCCAGAAAAAATCAGAAGCAAAAGAATGTCACATCTATTAGTAATGATATACTCTACATGGTAAAATATTTCTTCTTAATCTCTATCTTTAATTATGAGATAAGTTGAAGTCCCAGTTAAATTATAAATTAAAGCTGGCTTTGGAGTTGGTCTGTGGCTCTCTCCTTCTCTACACCCAATCATACTTGTTAAAGGAAAAGGCAAAATTTCTGTATTCTATCAGAAGAGCCACCTGATATGGGACAAAAGAATGACTAAAAAGAAGGGACAATATATCTATTTTTACTAATCGTATTCTGAATAAAAATGTATGCATTTATCTTTCTGTATATTTTGTGTTGTGTTTTAGCATCTTATCAGTTTTCTGCAGTGATCCATGACAATGCCTAATTGTGAATTGAAAGTATCTGAAAGGAAGATGGGGCCCCACAACGAGGATATCACATGGACTATGACAAAGCCACCAGGCTGACAAACACCAACCAAAGATAAGATTTGCTTCAAACTGCTCAGGACATTTTTGAGGTGGCTAGCTGAGATGAACAGCTTCACAGATTCCTCTCTAGCTGGGACCTGACACAAGCCATCCACATTTCTGTTATGCAGAGATTGGATAACAAATAATACAGCTACATATTTCAGGACTTGACAATCAATAACACTTTTCTTTTCAGGATCCCCTAAAGATGTCATTGCCTACCCCCAGACTGCAGGAAGTAAATTTAAGAACATGATGCCCACATTCCCAGGAAGTGCATGGGTGGTTTTTGGCTTTTTAAAGGGTTATGTATGAATGATTGTTGTTGTTTAGGGTAAGTGGTTAAAAATTATTATTGGTTATGGTTAGATAAAAAGCTAAACCAGAGAGATTAGACTTAGGGTTCTTGTTAAAAAAACGAAAAGAAAGAAAAAAAAAGGATACAGATATGATAGGATATAAGGGTTGATTATTGAATCTACTTTTAAAAAAGAAATTAATAGCTTTAAATATTTTACATTGGATTTGATTTTTTATATATTATATACAAATTGTGTATATTGATATAACGTCGAGATTAATTTTGTCACTGTACATATATTCCTGTTTGTTCAAGGTATTATACAATGTAATACAAATTGTTAGTCCAGGAAAATTATTATTACCAACTAATTAGGATATAAATAAATGCCAGTTAGTAGTTGGACATTACAATTAAACTTACAGTCATATTAGATATGTTTTCAAAATCAGATATACTTTAGATGGACAGGTGTTCTTCAAGCACTTCAAAGATCCATAGAATATGGCATTTAAGATATTTAAAGAACATAGGTTATTATTTTTTTGACAATGGGACATTTGTTCCTGGCAGCACCAATCCACTTCAGAGAAGATTATGGACATCAAAGAAACTCCTCCATATGAGTTGACCTAATTTGTGGCAAAAGTTAGCTATTGGGCAAGACAGTATTCTTGCCTTGACTGCTGACAATATGATATTCAAAACAAACAAGCAGGGGAAATACACAAAAAAAATTGCCAAACCTTGCCAAGACAAGGTAGAAAGGACTTTGGGAATATCCCACTGCACAGAGAAGTCTATCAGGCTTGCTTCACTTGTAGGCAGAAGATGGACACTTCAACAACACAGAAAAACATTGGGTGACTGTCTAGGCAGCCAGTTATTTCATTTCTTACATTTTTGGAAGTTGCTATTTACTTAATATTATTTCCTTCTTGGGTCTCTGAGGAATTTGAAGATGAGATAGATAATAGTTATAGTTTTCTAGTGACAGTTTTAGAAAAGAAACTTACTTAGAAATTAAAGTGTATAAGTTTAAGAGACATTGAAATATAGGTTTTTAGTAATATAAGTTAGATACAAAGTGGATTATGTACAATTCTTTGGACTCACCAAAATAGGATAAATAATGCAATACTTTCATTGAATGTGTCAATTGTTAATGAACTGGACATTTCTCATGTAATTATTGTTTTTTATATTATTGTATGTAATTATTGTTCCCATTGTATATGCTTTTTCCTATGTTAGTTATAACTTTCATTTTTATTTTTGACATAAAAGGGGATATGTAGATATTTGTTAGATATTTAATAAATCCTGGGATATCAGTGAGACCACACAGTTAAATCCTAGGCAGCCAGCTCAGGAAATCCTTGATCCTTGAATACAAGGATAAACAGCTGAGTCATTCACACACACCTTTAATCTGAGGGGGGGGAGGAGTGGGGAGGGGACCAACACCCTTAATCCCATACCTCCAGAGACAGAATTTCTTTTGTTTCTGTGAGTTCAAGGCTACATGCCTTTAATCCTAACCCAGATGGTATAGGGTATACAAGGGCATAGAAACCCAGATAGAACAGAAGCGACTGGGAGACTGGGAGAGAAGCAACTGACAGAAGTGACCAGGAGTGAGGCTGAGAAAGTTGCAAGACAGGTAGGTGAGAATTGACTTTGGTGCTTTCTCTCTCTGATATTTCAGCCTTCCTCCAATACTTGGCTCAGAGTCTTCTTTTCTTACAACCCAAAATCATGCTACTAAAACAATGTTTAATAAATTATGTTCAATGAAAACTGGTTAGCATTTGATTTATTTAAATTGCATAAATACAGGTGCTTTCATACTTCCTGACAGTCCCTTTAGCTCCTGAATGCATCAGACAACTTTTAATATCCTCAAGTCTTTTTAATTGGTACTTAATATTCTCTCTCTCAAAAATAGGGGGGACTTTTCAAATAAATCCTCTGTAAAGCAATAAAAAAGAGAATTGTTGAACGTTGTTACTGGACTGGTCTGTGGAAACAATAGAGTGCAGCTCCCTCATATCATGAAGTAGGGAATGTGAGTCCAAAGGGACTCAGTTTGCACAAAGTCATATAACAGAACACAGACAAAATTATGGTAACCTTGCCTACCCTAACTCCAGATTCTTTCTTTGTATCCACTATATCATACTCTCTGTACAAGACAATTTTATAGTATGGATTCTTACTTTCTACACAGGTGTTTTATGAGATTCTGGCTGCTGCTACTGGCTCCTGACTATTCTTCCTTACACCAGCTCTCCTTAACGTTGACCTTTCTTTGCTTTCCCAAATAAATTTGTAATATCAGGTACTTCTAGCAGGCTATTCTATCTACCTGAAAATTCTCAACACTTGTTACCAAGCTCACTATTCCTGTTGTAATTCACGTCCCTTCAAAGATACTTTCATTTATTAACCCCTGCTTCTATCTAAATCATGCCTGTGAGTTTCCCCATGACCAAAATTTTTAGTCTTTAAATCTAATCTATGTCTTATCTACTTCTATCTATCTGTCTCTCTTACCGCACTACCAGCCCTCTACAGCAGCAGCTTGTCTCCATCTTGATCAATGGTATTTTTTAACTCAATGACTGACACACAGAAGGTGACTGAAATTATTCTCTGAAAACTGAATAAATTAGGAAAGTTTCTATAGTTTTTTTTTTATACTAGTAGTCAAAGTAGACATTGGCAAAGCAAGCAAGTTTTCAAGCTGAGCATTGATTAGTGGGTAAGCACAGGAAGAAGAAATGGATCACAAGACATCATTTTAAAACACCATATACTGCAAACCCTGTATGTGTCACTCAGAGAACGCAATTATATCATAGCTTTGTCTGATAATATAAGCATGTGAACCAATGAAAAGGGGGTAGGCAAAGGAAGAGGGGCCATACATACTTACACCGGCTGCGGAAGTGGGCTACAATTGGGAAGCCCACTGGCATCAAAAGCACTGAGGTCACACCTGCACCAGTCATCGATCACATCTCCTTTTCCAGAACACCAGTAGGAACTCATCAGTGCATTTTTGAAGGCCTAAAAGAGAATGACAGAAAGGATGGCAATATTAGAGACTGACAATAAATGTGTCCAGTGACTTTCCTTTTCACACATTTGTGCCTTTATCATTCAGGTTCTCCCATCCCAAAATATCCATTTCCCCAGCATCCAGAATAATCATTGAGACATAATGTTAACGGCATGTTTAGAACTATTCTTGACCTTGACACTCTATCTATTAACATAGGTCTTCTTCACAATAATTCCATGTGGTGAATATTACTATTATTTACTCATTTTACATATATAAATCTAAAGCACACAGAACATAATTAAGGTTCATAGGTAGTAAGTAATAAAGATTGAATCAAATACCTGGCTCCACTCTATGAATACAACGTTTTAAATAAAGCCAGAGCCTGTCCAAGAAGAGATACCACATCTGCCCTGCTGAAAATACAAAGCTTCCCACAGACTAAATTTAGTCTTCAGGTGTCAGTAACAAAAGCCTAACAGCCATTTTTTCAGTTTATAAGTTAGGCTTCTACAGCTAGCCATTTACCAGCAGTTTACACCCTAGATAGCCAGTCAGAAGACTACACCCCTTATTGTTTTAAGCTAGGCCATGAATCCAGGTGGCTTCCTTTGATCCTCTCAGACCAGTAGGTGACATTCTCGAGGCATTCACCTGAGAAAAGATAGATTTCCATATCAATTCCACCCTGTTTGTTACCTCCTCCTTCAGGCTTGTTATCTTTTTTTAATGACCCTCCCCTTTCTCGCTGCTACATGCATTCTACAATCTGAGATTCTATTTAAATCATGGCTGGAAAAATAAAGTGTGCCAAAGCTTGAATGAAAATTCCTCCGTGTTCCTGTTTCTCCATGTGTCTCACTCCCAGTTTCAGGTCCACATTGAAGATCCTACTGGCCCGGGCATTCAGGACTAAATTTAAATTTTAAAACTCCTTATTTAAGATCCTGGCCACCTCTCTTGTGTCATGTAGAAAATCACTATTCCCGAAAGATAAGATATGTATCAAAATGCTGTAAGTCTCCATTCTTCTTTTCCCAGAGCCATGAAAAGGAAACCTCCAATGAGTCTTCCCTGCTGTTCTTAGCAGTATTTTCTGCTAGAGATGAATACATTAATGAATTTCTCCTAAGTCATGTGTTTATCCAAGGACACAAAAAGGGAATTCTAATAAAAGCTAATGATCATGAAGAACACAGCTTCATAGTCAATGCACTTTAAACATCCTAGAAATGCACTTTAAGATCCCTAGAAAAACAACAATGGTAGAGAAACTGCCATTACATATTTTAAGTTCCATTACAGGGCCATAGTATTGAAAGCAACATGTTATTTGCACAAACCAAACATGTAATGCCAAGAAAAATACCAAAAGCCCAAACATGAATACGTGTAACTACAGCCATCAAATATTTGACAAAGAATGACAAAACATACACTAGAGAAAAGACAGCATCTTCATAAATGGTGCTAGGGAAACTGGATGTCCACACGTAAAAGCATGAAATTACAACTGCATCTATTACCTTGCAAAAAAACCTCTAAATGGATCAAAGTCCTATATTTGAAACCTAAAACTGCTAGAAGAAAATACAGGCAACACTCTACAAGGTACAGATGTAGGAACCATCTTTCTGAATAGAATAGGAGGTCATTTATCTAGGAACTGAGCCAACAGTTGACAATTAGGATCTTATAAACTAAAAACTTGTGTACATCTAAAGAACAATCACCTGAGTGAAGAGGAAGCCCACAGAATGGAAAAGAATATTTATCACCTATACATCTGACTGAGGGTTATTATCCAGGATGTGTAAATAACAACAACAAGGAACAGAAAAACAAAATAATCAAACAAAGGAAACAAATTATCCATTTAAAAATTACTTGAGATCCCAACAAAAAAAATCTTTTTTAAAAAACGGCTAATATCATCAAAAGTTTTCATTATTCCTAGCAATTAGAAAAATACAGATCAAAAGAATTTTGAGATTTTATACTACTCCATGTAGAAAAGCAAAGATTAACAAAAGAGTTGGCAACAAACACTGGAGAGGGTGAGGGAAAGAGCAACTTCCATCACATGGTTTGTGAGACTGCAAATTGGTTCAGCCACCCCAGAAAACACTGGGGAGACACTCAAAAGCTAAAATTAAATCTACCATATGACCCAGATGAACCACTTCTTGGCATCTGCCCATAGGATTTGACATCCTATTCACTGTCATTCTGTTGACAACGTCAAAGAAATGGAAACAACCAATGTCCTTCAGCTGATGAATGGATAACCAAAATGTAGTACATGTATGCAATGGAAAACTATTCAGCAGTAAAGGAAAATAAAGTTATGAAACTTGGATGTAAATATATAGAAATGGAAAAGATCACATTCCGTGAGGCAACACAGACCCAGAAAGACAAACAGCATATGTTTTCTTTGTTTTGTTTTCCATCTTGGGATTTAACCCAAAGTTTTCAGATGTATGTAAACAACCTGGAGAGCAAAAGAAAAACAAAAACAAAAACAAACAAACAAACAAAAAACACAGGAAAGCAAAATTGGGTTTATTGGAGGGGGGAGAAAAGAGGGGAATAATAAGGTAGGTAAATTGAAGAGGGGAATTGGAAAAATGTGTAGGAGTATTTCATTAGGGAGCAGGGAGAAAACACATAAGTAGGAGGAAGGTAAAACAACAGTAAGAATGTCTAAAAATATCATGATAAATTATTATCTAATTAAAATTATATATAACATACATAAGTCTGCATTGATATACATATAAAGTATAAATGGAATTTTTCCATCTGTGCCAAAAATGCTCTCCTGAGAGCAATAGACTATTAAAAAAAAAAAAAGAAAGAAAGAAAAGAAAAGAAAAAAGGCATGAGAATACCTCTTTTGAGTTGTTGATCAGGGTTGTACAGGAGACTCCCAAAACATTGTATGTTATTGCTGCTGTCATTAGTTGCCTCCTGGATGTAAAATGAAGATCCCTATTGCTAAAAACAACACATAATTTGGACACTAGACCCAGGGGATCTAAATTAGATCTCACCTAAAAGACTCCTCTCTGAAAATTAGGTCTCATGATATCAGGAGGCACAATAAAGCTTCCCAAGGAGGAAAGCAATCACTAGTCCTACCCAGTCGTGACACTATACATCACATCAATGACCAACAGACACCATATCCATACAAGTGCAACAGTGGCATGCATAACTTGGTGGCAGCTAACATCTCTGTAATTGAACTTAAGGTCATTTCCAACAAGAGGAAACCTAGGCCTAGTACTAGAAACTTAGCCAGTTATCTAAAACTAGTGAAATCCTGCTATGAGGGGAACCTATGGCTACCATTTCACTAAACCAGCATAATTTATAACTATATCCTACATATTTATACTTATACCCACAGATAAATACAGTTATCACCTCTCTTCAGAAAAATTTTTTTTCCCAACAGACAGAGATTATTGCAGAAAACCATAATCAATCAAAATTTAGAAGAACAAAAGATCATTTGGTGCCCAGGCCCAACTGACACTTCTATAATACACTTTCTACTCCAAAGACTTGGGGATCACTAAAGAAAAGGGAATGGAAGATTTTAAGAGCAAGAGAAATGGGAAGTTTGTAGTGAGACTGTGTCTCCTAGAAGCATGAGAGAGGCTACACTAATGAAATCTCATATGTCTGCCTATAAAAGACCCAAACAATGATGACACTAGCGGACATACTAACAAGGATGGGGAAAGCTTGCAGGCTTTCAAGCCTAGAAAAGAACTACCGGCAAGTAAGGAATGCTGACAGTGAAAGGAATGGTCTTCCCCAAAGAAGATCGTCCCCAAACTGTTATCTAATACCAAGTGGTTATCCCTAAGATAATATATATGTGTATATATATATATACACATATGAGTATGTGCATACACACACATATGAGTGTGTATACACACATAAACATAATGTAGACCACGGAGTTTGTTTTTATGTGTGTAGAAGTGTGTGTGTGTGTTTGTGAAGAGGGGCTGAATTAAAGAAAGAACAAGGGAAGCGGCACATGAGAGAAAATGGGGGGAGGAAAGAGAAAGGGTGAATATATAATTATATTGTAATTTCAAAAAATAAAAAAGCATTTTAAAATATAACAGTTCTGAAAGCTATATAGTACAACCTATATTTACACATAAAATGACTAGGAATCTGGCATGAAGCAATTTTTCCAAGACCACACAGCAAGAAAATGGTGCAAGCAGAATTCAAGTCTATACTTCCATCACTTACAAAAGTCTAAGTCTTCTTGTTTCAGAAGTTAAGATCAGTGTGATTAATTTCCAGATTCAGTAAATTAATGCCCAACATGCCTAGCTATATTCAAAGTTCAGATATTTATTTTAATGTAAATATATTTGCTATAAACTGCTTGGGCCAAGACTGACTCCAGAGTATGAGCATTGTCCCTATTTCCCAGAATCTCTGTTGGGAGACAATGCTCCATCTAATAGCATGCGAGTAGGAGGTACATTCATAAATACAGCAACCATATATGAAAGTATGAGTTTAATGGGTTGTCTTTCTTACCACTACACTTTTTTTTTTTAAACATTTAAACCAGATGTCAACATAGATGGTTGTGAGCCACTATGTGGTTGCTGGGAATTGAACTCAGAACCTCTGGAAGAACAATCAGTGTGCTTAACCTCTGAGCCATCCCTCCAGCCCATAGATAGATATATATCTATGTGTCTCTGTGTGTGTGTGTGTGTGTGTGCATGTAAATGCATGTGTGGGTTCTTTCATCAAAAGGAAACTGAGCTTTTGGAAAACAAAACAGGAAATTTCCTGGGACTTGATGAGTTTCACCATCTAGGCAGTTCTTAGGAAGAATTTCTGCCTGTGAGTCTCCATGTCCACTGGCTGCTTCCCAGAATGCTGAGGAGCAGAACGGGGAGTGGTGCAATGGCCAGCAAACCCTGGATAGAGCACAAACACACATTGATAAAAGGCTGACATCAAACAGAGAGCTCTTGCAAGGCAGCAGAAGCCAACATTGTGTCAGCGCAGGATCACTCTTCCTTACGCCTTCAGTCCTTGCAACACTTCATCTGCAATCCAGCGAAATCCCAGGGGAAGGAATCAGAGGATGTTCCAGCTTCACAGGACTTGGTCTGTAAATCATCTACTCTAATCCATTTACAGATTCAGATACACTGACCCAGAAAGCTTAGCGGGTTACCCCTAGGTGACAGATATTCTCAATGATAAAGTCCTCCTCTTCTTTCAATTAATGCTCAAAATTATCCTCTGCAATGTATTTTCTATCCCCATGCACAGAGAAGCATAAATAAGGAAGAGGAATGAAGCATTGAAGTGCATTGGAATCCTGTGCCATTGATTATCCTAGGTCATTCAGAATAATAAACACCAGGATTTCATCCAAAAATCTAATTTTAGCTTCTCTGCTTCAGATCACAGTTTTATATGTGTATGTTTATAGGGGCAAGCTTGTATTACGTATGCGTGTGTGCTTGCATGCGTGTGTGTGTGTGTGTGTGTGTGTGTGTGTGTGTGTGTGTGTGTGTATTCATTCTCAGAAATAAATGAAAATATGTACTGGAGGCAATCTGACTTGTAGCTTTTGAGGGGATCAACTTTAGCATGGTCACTGGTTTTCATAACAAAGAAGGTTTGTGTTTCCAGAACTCATAAATGCTTCCAAGTTCAAGCTAATTAGTTAGTAAACCAAGTTGAGCAGGAGGAGAAAGAAAAGCAGCCACAGAAATGTTAAGCAATCAGAATAAACTAGGATTTATTCCTAACACTATTGTTACTTTTCTATTTGAACTTGCACAAGTGAGTCCTCTTGTTAAGCCTCAATTTCCCTGTGTGTAAAATAAAGCGAAAGATGATACATTATTAGTGGTTGAATTAAATTCAGTAAATATTCACTAAACTTCTTACTCTTTACCACTTACCCTCTAAAATTTAAGAAAAGAATGAACAAGACACAGTGGCTAACTTCAAAGGACTCCTGGTTTAATGGTAAAGACAACACACAAAGAATTAAAATTGCTATGGTTCAAATGTTGTGAATTCATATACACAGGAGGCTGAGCAAAGACAAAGGAGGGACCTTTCCAACTCTAAAACTGACAATGCTTTAGGAATCTTAAGCTCTAAGTAAACAACCTCCTGTGTTTCATTAAGATATTTAGTACAAGGTACACAAAGTGCCAGTGAGCCAATGAAATAAATTCCTTTTTCTATTCTTCCAATGCCTGTATTTTTTATGACTGCATTTTTGCACTGAAAATTGGTATTTGTTGTTGGCAACAAGTGAGTTATTTTTTTATGTTGAGAGCATTATGTACGACTCCAGAATGAGACCCTGAAGTCCTCAGTCTATGCTTCATGCTTTCTGTTATCTGTACAGTACTAACAAGTTTGGGTCTGTGGATGCCCAGTTCTTACCAAATAAGGAAGGGAAAAGTTTTCTAAAGACAAAATAATCTATTATCTTTCTATTCTCTGTCTCCATGTCACTGCCTAATGCAGCATCTAACATGCAATATAAATAAGTAGGTGTCTGATTTAAAATTTTATGTGGAATGTTGGAGGAAACAAACCAATTCATAAACAGGGAAACAAAAGAAGGTTTGCGACCATCTTCTTCCCACAACACAGTTGTATCACACACGTCAATTTGGTGTCTATATCCAAAAGCTGAGAGTCAATCTGACTTTCTTTCTGTATCTCAAAACCATCCTCCCTTCCTTGAGCCCTTAGCTATCTCCCCAAGGAGGACAACTATACTTCTTCTGTAGGCAATTATCAAAGCTTCTGGACTAGCCTCCAAGCTACAAATTAAGATACTACTTCACATTTTCTTAGAGCTTTCTGAAACATCACTAATTCCTCTGTCTTCTTGCTTGAACCTCTTTAAAATTCTCACTATTTTCCAGTTAAAGCCTCATCTGATGAACCTGAGACTCAGCATCACTTATTATAAACTGTCTCTTCTTTTGTCCATTTCCTACTGTTCATCCAGTGCTTCCCTTTCTTAGGGAACTGCATTATTTTTTACCCACAAGCATTTTCTCATACTCTTTGGTTGTAGATGTCTATTCCCTATATTTTCGTCTCTGCTGAACTGAAGGAATATCCCTTTGTTCACCTGGACATACTTTGGTATATTTTCTTTCTTCTGTTTTTCTCTCATTCAAATTTTATAAATTTCATATCTTCTGGAAATTTTGATCATATACTATCATTCTCACCTACCAGATGGTTAAATCTTCTAGCCAAAGTCATAAATATAGTAATATATGTATCTCCATCTATAAAAATCCTAAGCACACAAAGGTCTCCAAGATAGGTATTAAATGGCATAGAATTAGAATAAGATTATATCTGTCAAGAAACTATACTGAGGAGGGATGACATACTTTCAGTGTGGGTGACACCACCTCATAAAATTAAGCCCCAAACG
This sequence comes from Sigmodon hispidus, assembly GCA_004025045.1. Taxonomy (NCBI): domain Eukaryota; kingdom Metazoa; phylum Chordata; class Mammalia; order Rodentia; family Cricetidae; genus Sigmodon; species Sigmodon hispidus. The sequence goes on along the minus strand of PVIH01003280.1, from coordinate 62,258 downwards.
GAAGAAAAATACAAGGAGCTGAGTACTTGCATTCACTTATGCTGAGGGTCATGATGGTTTACTCCCATAGCCCTTGGCAATCTCACATCTTTTGGCTTCCTCACCAAGGATGCAATGTAACCAGTTGCCTGTCAACCATAATGAACTACATCTCTTCAAACTGTTCTAAGCCGCTTTCGTTTCCTTCCTGCTTCAAGATGCTTTTGTTATTTTTATCACAACAATAAGAAAACTAGTTGATATAGAAAATTGTTAACAAGGGTCACTGCTGTGACAAACTTAGTATTGATTTTAAAGTGTTTAGAGTTGGTTTGTAGTGAAAATTTGAAAGTTTTGGTGTGTTGTCGGCAGGAGCCTTAAAATGCTATAAACAAAGCTTAATGGACCAATCTGACAGGAGGTTGGGACATCAAAATGCTGGGAGTAACATGGAAAATGTTTATAAGTGGTATTGGAGATTATATATAATGTTGATGATGTTCACAAAGGACAGCTATAAGTATGGAGTGGATCAGACCCACAAGGAAGCCTGTGTGTGTGTGTGCTGTCAGTGGCAGAACTCATGTATGGGATACCCTAAGTTGTTGATGTCCAGATGATGCCATCAAGAGCCTCAGATGTAAGACACGGACTTTATGCCTGACAACTGGGAAGTAAATTAATACCTTCTTTTTAAGCTGCTTGTGTTAGATATTATGTCATACAAGGAGAAAAGTAACTAGTAGAGTCTAATCTATACAAAGGACTAAGTTTTTGAAGCAATTTAAAGGAGTATATATGAAAGTTATAAAGTTATAAACTTTTCTGGAGACAGAATTACTGTTTGGAGACCCATGATTGAAAACAAAAAAAGAACTCCTAGTTACCTTGCAAAATCATGGTAGAAAAGAGATATTAGGAAAAGATCGTGGCTGGTATCCTAAATTTGTATGGAAACTAATTGCTGAGCCAATGCTGATGACATGTTTAATTGTTTGGGATGGAAGAGGTCTAATAAACATAGGAGGATTAAAGAAGGCAAAAAAATTGTATAAATTCAGTACAATTAGTAGAGGATTCTAGCTACCCTAGAATAATCAAACTCAGCACTGAAATTATTAAACTGAAACAAAGAGAACAAAGAATCAATGAAACAAAGGGTTGATCTTTTGAGAAAGTTAACAAGATAGACAAATTCTTATACAAACTAGATTTATCCAAGATAGATAAATTCTTATCTCATTATACAGAGTTGGGAGCCACCATATGGTTGCTGGGAATTGAACTCAAGACCTCTGGTAGAGCAGCCAGTGCTTTCAACTTCTGAGTCATCTCTCCAGCCCATAATAGTTAAAAATTTTAATAATTGCACACATCTATGTTTTGATGATAGTTCATATCACAAATCTGAATATTTTAATGTTAGGACACAAACAGGTATCTATTTCAAACACTTAGCCAAATATTTAAGCTTCACTCTTTTGATCATATTTCCTAAATGGTAAGGATGAGTGGGTTAGGGCTAGTCAATTACTTACTTTCTAGAAGAGAAAAAAATAACTGTTTTGGTGAAGCTTGAGTATGCATTGGCCAGCATCATCTTCCAATATGCATGTGTACTGGCCAAGTTCAACAAACTCAGAATAGAGAAAAATGAAGGTCATTTCTATGGTCAAAGCAATCTGGAGTGACAAAGGTGAGGGCTCTATTGGTGTTTGTGATAATGAGGACCTGAGTTTTATCTCAAGTATCCACACAGAAGCCATGTCTGTTTGCATACAAGTAACAATACAAGAACTGAGCTGGTTTTACTTGCAAATTTAGGAATACACATACTTGTACAACAGTTAAAGAAAAAAGAAGCCATGAATTTCAAAGACATCAATGGGAAAACATGAAATGGACTGAAGATACAAAAGAGAAAGCTGCCCAGACTCAGGATAATTCTGTTCTTTTACTCCTTGCCATATTTCTATCGTATGCTGCCTTCAGTCCTGCAAGAAGACCAAGAGTTCAAAGAACCAAAAACCTATCACCTGAAAGCTTTCCATATCTCCAAGAAATCTAGAAGGCTCTCTAAAATTTTGTATAAAGTACCCCAAATAAAAGCAGGGACAAATGAATCTTTGTATTTGATGGAGTTATATAAATTATGTAATCTATAAAATGTGCATTAATTATTGTTTGGATTCTTTTATTTATTGTTTATTTTTCAAGCTGGAAGTCAAGCCCCGAGCCCTTGATGTTTCTTCATTTGTTTATGATGGGGGTCTCAGTGGGTAGCCAAAACTGACTTTGAACCAGAGACTATCCTGCTTTGGCCTGTGAAATACTGAGATATCATGAATATGCCACCTATCTGGTTCATAGGTATTGGGTTATAACATAAAGAATAAAAGTCGTTGTCTTACTCCAATTAATTTTCATCCAGCGATCCCTGCAACTTGTATCATTAATGACCAAAAGAAGCTGCTGCAATTTAGACTACAAGGCTGACCGCAGACCCACTGACAATCCTTGCAGGACTCTGAGGCCTCTAGACCCTGAACTTTCATAAACTCCCTGAGGATGCTCACAAACAATGCAATTCAAGGATCTTTCTTGTCTTTTTTAATCATTGACTTTAGATATATGATGGCAGTTCATAGTTTATCAATTTGGATTTGGGCACCTCACTTTGAAATATTGAGAATTAGCTATCACACAAAATATGAAACTTTGCTGACAAAACTTGAACTAAATTAACCTACTGTTTTAATTAAGGATAACTGAACTAAGGTGATTAGTTTATACAAAGGCAGTTGGAATTTATCTTAGCAATTTAAATGTGGGAATTCTTTGAGTTTTATTGAGTGGTTTTCTTTTTTTGTCTGGTTTTATTTTGTTTTTAAAGACAGTGTTTCTCTGTGTAACATTCCTGGCTGATATGGAACTTGCTTTGTAGACCAGACTAGTCTCATACTCATAGAGATCCACCTGTCTCTGCTTCCCAAGTGCTGGTATTAATGAGGTGTACCACTGGGTATTTTAAATCATATTAGAAGCACAAGACATTTGGAGAAGCTGGGCTTCTATAATGAGAGTGAGAATGAGACTACACCTAAATGGTTAGGGAATTAGGCAGCAGACCTCAGGACAGATGCTGAACTGAAACATGGACTGTTTTTGTTCACCCATGCTCCATCTTTTAATTACACTAAAATAACTATCATATTGTAATAACATGTCCTTTTATGCTTAAAAAGTTTCAACTGTTTCCTATTTCATGTCCTGTAAAGTACTTAGACTAAGACAAGTATAAATATTCTTCTTGACTTGAGCAGGACCCTTCCCAAAATGATACCAAATTATCACACAATTCTGCTATCCTACCACCTTGATCTCTTCCCACCCACACATCAGCTAACTGTCCTCTTTTCATGAACCTAATCATCCAATATGATGGTATAATCTTCCTTTCCTTCAGTCTACTTTTGATCAAGTCAAACATCATTTAAGACTCAACAACTAAAATTTTCTCTAAAAATCATTCTCTTACTTTGCAGAACTAAAAGCTTCTATTGTACCTTGGCTTATACATCTGTTGAGTTTACCAATTTGTCTCCCCGCCACTGGGTCTGAGTTCTTTATTTTTATTAAGAACTGTTTAAATGTTCAGTGTATCAGAAAGGGTTGAATGGGCATTTGGATAGAAGCTTCTTGCATGGCTAAGGTGTGACCTTAAGTGGAACTGCTCAGTTGTCAGGACAACAGCTTACACTGACATTGTTCTAAACTATCTCCAGACCATTTGTCCTTCCTGTCACCGAGCTGATAGCAATTGTGAAAGTGATGAATAGCACACCAATTATGAACAATATGAAACATCAGTTATAACTCCAGGGAGAAGACATAGCCATATCAGTAGCCTCATCCATCTAATTGTGAGTCATCTTCCCAAGGCATCTTGCCCTGTGACCTTGAACTGCCAAAAGCTTCTTAGTTTTGGACAGATCTAAGTTCCTACTCTCAAACTGTCTTCTACAAGGCATTGTTCCTGGTAAGGGCCTGAGTCCTGGCAAGGGAACACGGGAAGAAACACATATTTTTCCTAAGGGAAGCCACTAACCAAGGATTTCAGCTCCACCCAACAGACAAGACCAGTCTTTTGAAGCTTTCTGTCCTCTGACAGATAGTAATGTCTCTTCCTTGTGGTCAGAACATCTGGGAATGAGAGGCGGATGGGAAGTCATCACAAGATGATTTATCTAATACTGTAGAGTTTACGTGACTGAATGTTAGCTAAAATTACTGGAAATTTTTTTTCTTTTGTGGCCACTGGTGACCTCATTTTCCAGTACTCTTATGATGATCCTTTAGGAGGTATCCTAGAGAAGAAGCTTCTTTCATTGGTGGATGGTCCATAGTTGAGACTATAAGTAGGGGAGGAAGTAGAAAGAGAAAATTCAGAGCACATGAAGAGGCATGTTTAACCTAAACTCATGGTTCTCAATCTGTGGATCATGACCCCTTTGGTACAAAATGACCTTTTCATGGGGTCACATATCAAATATCTTGAATACCAGATATTTACATTGCAATTTATAACAGTAGCAAAATTATAGGTATAAAGTAGCAACAAAAATAATTTTATAGTTGGGAGTCACTACACATGAGAAACTGTATTAAAGGATTGAAGAAGTAGGAAGGAAGGTCTAGAACCATATTGAGCCTACTTTGGCATTTGAAATAAAGGTGTGTGAGTTTGACTGAAAAGTATGAATGGGGAAATTCTTTTTATTGTTATTTATTGGCCAGTGCTTGGGCTTAAAACTAGGGAATCACGAATAGGAGGCAAGTACTCTGCCCTTCAGGCACAACTCCAGGCTTTTAATGAGGGAGACTCTTAACAGATTCAATACAAATATATTTCAATCAAGGAAATTTGAAAAATCCAAGCCACTTAAGACAGAGTTAATAAAGTGTTATACATATTTGGTGGACAGCAGAACATAGAAGTCAAGATTATGGTTATTGGAAGAAGACTTTTAGTTCAAATCCTGATACAAGTAACTCCAACTCCTTGCATGTTAAAGTACTTTGCTTTCTGTACATTAAAACATGTATATTAATCTCTAACTCTGTAAGTACCACTGTATCATGCATAAAATGCCTTAAAGTAATGCCAGACACTTTTCTTCACATAGACATATATTTGATAATTTAATCATTACTGCCTAAGTTTGAAACAGGAACAGTCTACAGATCTAAGTATATTAAGGAATGGAACTATAAAAGCAGGTAGGCACATTTGATTACAGACATACACATTTCTAGACACACCTGTATTCACCTAGAATTATTTTAGTATTTTAATTATATTTATTTTCCAATTGGAAAACATGTCAACGAAAACAACTTTCATAGATACTACCTTTGCTTTTAGGGAAAAGTGACTCTCTTGTCTCTATGAGCTGACTGCTCATTTGTTTGTTAAAGTAAGTGAATGCTTTGAAAGTAAAGCAATTGCTATTTATTATATGCACTCTGCATTGAATGCTTTAATCAGAGGCAAGAGTTGAAGATGACAGGCGGGCAAAACAAATAATAAGAGGGGATATGAAGAATGTAAGGAAAGGAACGAAGCTGCAACTGATTTACATCAAGTATTTAACATAAAAGAGATTTGCTAACTGCTTCCCAACATAATCTTATTTAGTCTAACAACTCTGTGAGTTAAATACCATTATCATAGCATTCCTGTTCAGATTCTGAGGAATGAAATTATATCCCAGAAGTATGCGGTGAAACAGAACTCTAACCTAAATCTGATTTGTGTACTGACTTCTCTTCATGATCACTATAATATGTAGGAGCCTATAAAGAAGAGTACCTTTATTATCTTTATCTTACAGAAGAGACAAGATCATGGAACTTTAACACATTGTCACATATAAAATGTAATCCAATGTTGAAATGAAGAGTCAGAATTGAAACTTAGATCTATCTTACTATAAAACCAAGCCACATTCAATGATGTTAGTGAACCCCTTAAAACTCTCAAAATGTCGTTGATAAGTGTATCTATCTTAAGTATAGTTAAAACCACACTGAATATATTAAAAATGAGAAAATAATCCTATATATATTTATATTGTTGCTTCTAAACTAACCTACATCTACCTCCAGTTCCATTCAAACTAGGTACATGTGCATTTGAGAAATAATGACCACAAAAGCCCTGGGTGAGAAGTAAGCATTTCTACTAACACAAATTCCCTAATGCAACAATACTAAGAACTCTGTCTCAACCATTGATGTCTCATCTACTTTTTTAAGAGATCAAACTATGAGAAAGTGCTAAATTCTAACCACTAGGCTACCAGAGAGCATCAAGAGATCATATTATTTTTAAAAAGAAAGAAGATTCAGATTAGAACCAGCTTCCATTTTTAGTGTGTCACTTGATTTTTTTTTTAAAAGAGAACCAATAATCCCTTTTGTTGTTAAGAAAAAAAGTGAAATTATGATAAGCAAAAGCTGAAGCAGTAAATCAAAACTTTTCTGAAAAAGTGAAGAATAATGGGGGTTGAAGAATCAGTGGTCCCTGCTGAGTTTTTTGGGTTTTTTGTTTGTTTGCTTGATAAAAGTGCCATTCTGAAAGGACACAGAGAAAGAGGAAGGGGAGGAGGGTAAACAGGAAGTCAGGGGCTTGAAGTGGGGGGGGGCAGAGGGAGAGAACGGAGGGGAAACTGCAGCTGATATGTAAAATTTAAAAAAAGTTATTTAAATAAAATTTTTAAAAGAAGCAAAAAAAAAAAAAAGGGTATAATTTGGAAGGTTGGACAAAACTTGCCTTCTAGTAGGCTGAGATGTGAAAATAAAGGAAAGGTAAAGAAGCGGGTAGAGACAGAAGGGACTTTTGTATCCAGTGAAGAGCAATTGATGGTAAAGTGGTTTGTCTATACCAAGGTTTAGTAAACAGACCTAGTAATGACAGAGGCCCTTGAAGTTATATGTCTGTTCAAAGATAGACACAAAAGCAGGAAGTTGCATGCTAACAGTCTTTGAGGTATATGGTATTTCCTCCTGAGTTCCTGTTTTCTTTACTCACTTAAGTTATGTTCTAAATGTTTACTAGGCTTACGGCCATAAAAAATTGTAGTTAGTTATGATGACTGTGGACAAACCCAAAATCTAAAAGAAAGATTTATCTTATCTTGGGGAATTCTGAGGAAGAGCTGGAGAGGGGGATTGCAGATGCCATTGGGGCCAAGGACACCACAAGAAAAGCCACAGAATCAACTCACCTGGCGCACAGGGCCTCAGAGACTGAACTAACAATGAGGGAGCCTTTGTAGGACTGACCTATGTATGACCTAGGCCCGCTGCATACGTGTTACAATTTCATGACTTGGTGTTATTGTGGGACTCCTAACAGTGGAAACAGGGACTATCTCTGACTAACTCTGTTGCCTGCTTTTGGGACTCTTTCCACATACTGGTCTAGCCTTAACAGGAGAGAAGGTGCCTAGTTTCACTGTGATTTGAATAGCTATCAGAAGAAGTCAGTTCTTTTCTGAAGAGAAACAGAGAAAGAGTGGTGGGATGGGTGTGTGTGTGGGGGGGAGCAATTGATAAAAAAAATGGACAGGAAACTGCAGTCTGGATATAAAAACAAAGTAACAAACAAAAAGATTTATCTTTAATGTTGAAGGGCAGTGGCACAGTCTCTGTGTGTCTCATTATTCTCTTTATAAGTAATACATAAAACATTACAACTTAGAAGCTGAGTAACTTCTTTTAGGGATTAATATGGATAACTGGCAGAAAATTATGTCTTCTGTAGTTTCAATAATAACTCCCAAATAGATGTTAAAAGATTAATACCCAGTGGAACAGTGTTAGGAGATATACCCTGCTGGGATAAGTGGATCATACCTGTTAAATCCAGTACTGAGAAAGCTGAGACAGGAGGAACATGATTTTGAAGTCAGCCTAGGTTACACAGTGAAATCATGTCTTTGTGATAACAAAGAAGCATGTTCTTTGGTAGGTGATTAAGTTATGAGGTCACTGCCATTATGAATGGGGTTCCCTCCCATATAAGGGGGGGTTGAGATAGAAGAAAGTGCTTTCTTTGGCTCCAGCTGCAACAATGACTCAATGTCCATCCCTTAGATAGAAAACAGCAAGGCTGTCCTCTTGGAAACAGACAGTAGCCCTTAGTAGCCACCAATCTTGCTGGGAAAATTGCTCTTGGATTTCCTGACTTTTAGAACCACAAGAAAAAGAATTTTTATTCTCAATAAAGTATCCATCTCAGGTAATTTACCATAGAAGCGTAAGTAGTCTAAGATGAGTCCAAAGGAACACTTGCATTGTGTAATTAAAAACTGCTAAAGGACTACAAATGAGTACCAATCAAAAAGAAAGTTCAGCTGAGACCTAAAATGGGGTCACACATCTGAAATCCTATCCATTAGAAGCAGGAGAGAGAACTAAGTTATTGATCTTGTAAATGCCAGGTGTTGTTACAAATCACTGTCCATGAATTACTAGCTACTCTGCAAGATAATTATAAAAAGCAAATATTACTAAAACCATTTTACTATAACTAAACAAAAGCTTAAAATATGTACATATAAATGTGCAGACACATTCTGGGGCAAGGCTTATATTTGAGCTCTCATTTTCATTAAACATAGAAACTCTATTAAATTGTACCAACAGTGTGCTAGGTGCAGTATTGATGAATGGAGTAAGAAACAGCAAGGACAGTAAATGTTTTGGTGTGGTTTCTGGTTTTGTTCTGTTTTGTTTTGTTTTGTTCTGTTCTATTTTGTTTTCTGAGACACAGTCTCACTTTGTAGCTCTGGCTGTCCTAGAACTCTCTCTGGAGACCAGGCATGCCTCAAACTAGGAGAGATCTACTTTCCTCTGCCTCTGCCTCCCAAAAGCTGAGATTAAAGGGATGTACCACTACCTCCAGGTTAAGAACAGTAAATGTATAGGAAAACTTTTTTTAAAAAAAGAATTATTTATTATGTATACAGTGCTTTTCCTCCATGTATGTCTGCACACCAGAAAAGTGTACTACTAGATCTCATTATAGATGGTTGTGAGTCACCATGTGGTTGCTGAGAATTGAACTCATGGCCTCTGACAGAGCAGCCAATGCTCTTACCCTCTAAACCACCTGTTCAGCCAAGGAACAATTTTTAAAATCAACATAAAGGTGGTGACTTTGGTAGTGAGTGAGGGGAAAGCTACTTGTGCGTCACTGAACAAGTCACTGCAGGTGATATTCCAGAATAACTTTCTGCAGGGTAGGACAATAAAGAGTAAGGCAATAAAGATGAATTGGTCAGGATGCTTGAGTAATTTCTTTCTATCTTTTTCATGGACACTTATGTGGCTATAAAAATATATGAAAATATAGAAACGAAAGGACCAAGAGGGTTAAGAGAAAGGATAAAATGCAAGACAAGTAACAGCTTGCTCTTACTTAGCATTTATTATGTATGATGCACAGGCCTCAAATGTTATTATTCAAATTACTTCATGCAATAACGTCAGAAATTAGAAATCAGTATAAAGCTCACATATCTGAGAGAAGTAGAACTCAGGGCATCTTCCCATTAGTCACACAGGAGAGAGAGGGTAACAGGGCTTAAAGACATATTCATCCTAGTCAAAGATAGACTTTTAATTACACACAAAGGTCAAGTTCTTCTGTCAAGTAATCTAGAGGTGGACTAATACTGGTTTGATGGACTAACAAAATCAAGCAAACAAACAATAAAAGTCAAAACAAATACAAGTGTGGTCAACTCTCTATACCTAATATAGAATTACTAGAAACAGAAGATCAGAATAACATGTTAAACAGCACAATGGGTTGTAGATCAAACCAATCCAGGCTATGGAGATGTCTAAAAGACAAATAATTAAGTTTTATTGAGAGGTAGAGAGAGAGAGAGAGAGAGAGAGAGAGAGCCTATTATAGATAAGAAGTGACCCTCATATAAACCAATTAGAACATTTGATTTTAATTTCATTTAGGTCTCAATTTGAACAAATGATCTAGAAACAAAAAACAAACAAAAAATAAGCCAATCTGTTAATTCTGTGCAACATCTGAATCCGGTAATGTGAAAGAATTAGTGTTAGTTAAGGAAGCTTGGTAATGATGTTGAGGTGGTTTTATGCTGATCATTTTGACACTTGGGCTTTAAAATTTGCACAAAACATTGTTTAATGTTAAAGGTTCTTTGATTTTTGATTTTTCAAAACAGATGAAAGGTCTGGAGAGGCAAGCTTGGGATGGGCTGTTCATTGATGAAATTTGCTGACAAGTCCATGAAAACCCACTGTGATATTTTGTTTATATGAATTACAATTTTCTAAACAAAATTAAGTTTAAGGTAAAAGAAGAATCTGGAATTTGCCAGTGTTCCCTAAAGGTAGTTTAATGTACAGGTAAACTGAACAAGAAAAACAGCTCATGTTGCAAAGAGAAGTCGTATTTCTCATGTCATTTCCCTCAGCTTGAGGTATAATTTACAGCCTAAAAACCCTTTTGCTCAGAGATATCATTGATTGTAGGATGTTGACAGAAGAGCCTCTATAGAATGGCCATTTGTATGACTGGTGCCTTCAAGTGCACATTCCTGACATGTTGTGAGGCACATCTGGAATAAATTTTTTCTTCTTCCTCTTATATTAGAGATAAATCTAAAGAGTATAGGGTTGTTTTTAGTATTTGGGTTTTAATTCTTTTTGGAGTCTTGGCATCACTACTGGCTCTAGTTGTCTAATGACACAAGAAGAGCCCCTGATAAAGAAGGCTAAACTCCAGAGGGGTGGGACCTGCAGTTTGCTCTGTTTCTGGAAGGTCACAGGTTTTAGGTTAGGGCAGCCTTTTTATGGCACCCTCAGATAAATGATAACGCTGTGATGAATAGGTTCTTGTAAAATAGCTGAAAAGAGGATTCTTGTTCTGGTTCTGGCATGTGCTGGACCTCAAGGAATGGTTGTCTATATGATTTAGCCTAAGTATCCTTTGCTATAAAATTAAGATAAATGTCTAACATTATTGTGGTCATTGGTGTAGTTCATGTTGTGAAAATACAACGCAAACACACCACTATAAATTTTAACCTTTATTAATTCTCCATTTATTTTTTAATTTAAATATATTTATTTAGTTTCTACTATGTATGAGCCACTGATACAATATAGATGGTCCAGTCTCTGACCTCATGAAGTCATGTCCTGAATGTATAGGAAAATATTTTAACTAAATGCCAGAAAGAGTGAGCTTTCATGGAGAGAAAGAGAATTTGCAGAGAGCATTAAAAAATTATAAACTAAGATTGGTCAATCATAAGCTCCATGCCTTTAACAATATGTTAAAAAATAATAAAAATACATATAGATATAGATGTAGTGGTACTTGCCTTTAAACAGAAGGGACATTGCCAAACTATTTCTATGAGGCTACAGTCACCCTGATATACAAACCATACAAATATTCAAAAAAGAAAGAGAATTACAGACCAATCTCTCTCATGAACATTTATATAAAAATATGCAATAAAATACTGGCAAACTGAATCCAAGAACATAAGAAAAAAAAATCATCCACTATGATCAAGTAGACTTCATCCCAGAGCTGCAGAGATGGTTCAACATACAAAAATCTGTCAATGTCATACACCATATAAACAACCTGAAAGAAAAGAACCTCAAGATTAACTAAAAAAAAAAAAATCAGTAGCTCTTCTATACACAAATGATAAAAGGGCAGAAAAAAAATCAAGGAAACATCACCCTTTATAATAGCTGCAATTACTATCAAATATCTTAGGCTAACTCTAACCAAAGAAGTAAAAGACCTGAATAACAAGAAGTTTAAGTCACTGAAGAAAGAAATTGAAGAAGATATCAGAACATGGAAAGATCTCCCATCCTCTTAAATAGGTAAGATTAACACTGTAAAAATGGCAATCTTACCAAAAGCAATCTACAGATTCAATGCAATCCCCACCAAAATATCCACAAAATTCATCACAGACCACAAAAGAACAATACTCAACTTCATATGAAAAAACAAAAAAGTCAGAATGCCAAGATAATTTCATTCAATAAAAGAACTTCTAGAGGCATTACCCTTCCTGACTTCAAGCTCTACTGTAGAGCTACAGAAATAAAAGCAGCTTGGCACTGGCACAGAAATAGATGTGTGGATCAATGGAATCAAATCAAATCAAAGACCCTGGCATTAATCCACACACCCATGACCACCTGATTTTTGACAAAGAGACTAAAAATATACAGTGGAAAGGAAAGCATATTCAACAAATGGTGCTGACATAACTGGATGGTGGTATGTAGGAAAATGCAAATACATCCATATCTATCACTCTGCACAAAACTCAAATCCAAGTGGATCAAAGACCTCAACAATAACCTAGTTGCACTGAATATGACAAAAAAAATGGGAAATATCCTTGAACACAATGGCACATGTGACCACTTTCTAAATAATACATCAGTACCACAGACACTAAGAATAACAATTAACAAATGGGACCTCCTGAAATAAGCTTCTGTAAAGCAAAGAACATGGTCAATAAACAAAATAACATCCAATAGACTGGGAAAAGATCTTTACCAACCCTATATCTGACAGAAGGCTGACCTCTAAAATATATAAAGAACTCAAGAAACTAGACATCAAAAAACCAAATAATTACTTTTTAAAATGAAGTCTATGCTACATCTACAAAACAGAGTAGTACTAGCAGTAAAAATAAAATAAAATAAACAAAACAAAGAACAAAAAAAATCCTACAATTTTCAGGTAAATGGATGGATATTGAGAATATCCTCCGGAGCAAGGTATCACAAGCCCAGAAAGATAAGTACGGCATGTACTCACTCATAAGCAGATTTTAGACAAAAAGCAAAAAACACCCAAGCTGCAAACCACAACCCCTGAGCAGCTTGGGATCTATTAAAAGGAACTTAAGATAGACATCCAGGGATTCCCCTAGGAAGAAAAAATAGAAAGATCTCCTTAGCTAATTGGAGTTACAACCAAGAAGTGAGAACAAATCATGAGAGAAGAAGATGGCAAAATGAGAGGAGAAACAAAGAGGTAGAAAAAAAGAGATGGAGATGTTAATAGAGGAATCCAATGTGGGATTGAAAAGAGACCAGGTGCTAGGGAAACCTCTAAGATTCCACAAGATATACCTGGTGAGGTCTCCAACCAATAGTGAAGGTGGTGCCTAGACAGGACTTCCCCTATAATAAGTGAATAAACACCCTAAGTGCCATCATAGAAATTACATCCAACAATGAATAGAGGTATAGGCAGAGATATATGGCTGAGCACTGGGCTGAGCTCCTGGTCCAACTTAGAGCAGGAGAAGAGAGTCTGTATAAGCAAGAGAATAGAGATTATAAGGAAAATTCCCACAGTGATGGCTGACTGGAGCTCTGGGGTGATCACTGAATCAAGAATAGCCACTGGGTAACCATCAGAAAAAGGAGCTAGGCCCTCCACAGTTAGGCAACTGTTCATTTACATAGGCAGTATGCAGAGCCTCAAGGAAAGAGATTGGACTGTGTTTCTGTGTGTGAGCTGGCACTTCAGAGCGCCTTCTTTTCAGAGGAACACCTAATTCAGTCTTGATATTGGGACTGAGAAAATCAGACTTGCCAGGAGTGGATGCTGAGCTAATCCACTTTCCCTTTTGGGGGAGGGGATGGGGGATGGGGAGGAAGGAGTCTGAAGGATGACTGGGAGAGATTGGAAGGGGGAAGAGATGGGGAGCAAGGGGTACATGGATAAAAAGACTTTTATAAAAAATGAAAAAGAAAAAGAATGAGGTCAAAGCTAAATAGAAAATTCTCAACAGAAGAATCTCAAATGGTCAAAAGACACTTAAAGAATTGTTCAATGTCCTTATCTATCACAGAAATGCAAATCAAAACAACTCTGAAATACTTTCTTACATCAGTCAGAATGGCTAAGATCAAAAACACAGATGACAGCCTATACTGGAGGGTATGTGAAACAAGGGGGACACTCCTCCATTGCTAGTGGGAGTGTAAACTTGATCAGCCACCTTGAAAATCAGTATGGTAGTTTCTCAGAAAACTGGGAATCAATCTACTCAATGATCAAGTAATACCACTATTGTTTGGCAAGGGATACACATTTGTATCCCAAGGGTATTAGCTCAACTATGTTCATAGCAGCATTATTTATACTAGCCAAAACCTGGAAAAAATCTAGATGCCCCTAACCTGAAGAATGGATTTAGAAACAAAAATGTGGTACATTTACACAATAAATTAATAGGAGAAAAAAAATGACATACTGAAATTTGAAATTGTAGGCAAATGGCTGGCTCTGGAGAGTGTCATCTTGTGTGAGGTAACACAGACCCATAAATACAGACATGGCATGTATCCACTCACAAGTGGATTTTAGACATAAAGCAAAGGATAAACAGGCTACAATCCACACCCTTGCCCCAGCACCTAGGTAACAGGAGAAAGTTGAGGGAAACATCTATAGATCCCTCTGGGAAGGGGAAATAGAGAAGATCTCCTAAGAAAATTACTATCATATGGGGGGAAAGGGGGAGGATAGGAGAGAATGGGATGGTAGGGGGGGCAACAGAGAGAGAGAGCAAAGAAGTAAAGAAGTGGATAGTCGGATAGAGGGAGCCATTGTGAGATTAGACAGAAACTTGATATTAGCAAACACCCAAGAACCCACAAGATAAGCCCAGCTAGGACACCAAGCAGTAGTGAAGAGGGTACCTAAACTGGCCTTTTGCTATTATCATATGAATGACCACCATAATTGTCATTATAGAACCTTCATCCAGCAGCTAATGGAGGCAGATGCAGAGATCCACAGCTAAACACAGAGCTAAATTACTGGTTCAGGTAAAGAGAGGGAGGAGAAATGCCATGAGTAGAGGGATTGGGATCTGGGTGAGGAAACCCATTGAGAAGGCTGTCCAGTGCTTTTGGGAGCTCGAAGACTCTGAAATGACATCTGACAAATCTTCATGGGATGGATCTGGAACCTCTGAATGTAAATGACAGTCAAAAGGCTTCTGCAGTTTCTGGAGCCTCCTGCAATCAGAGCAGAGTCTATCACAGGTCCATGAACTAGCTTTTAGAAGCCCATGTCTACTGAGGAAATCACTTTTCTCAGCCTTGATAGTTGGGGGAGAGACTCAATTCTACTTCAACTGGATATGCCAGACCAAATTGACTCACCTAGGGATTCCTTGCCTTCTTTAAGGAGAGAACTGGGTGGTGGGGGTGAGGGAGGAGAGGAGAGGCTAGGGGAGGACTGGGAGAAGGGGCAGAAGAAGCAGTAGAGGGTATAGAAAATGTTTTTTAGTGATATTAAAGAAAGATTTTAAAATGTGGTACATTTACACAATGACTTACTACTTAGCAGCAAAAAAAAAAAAAGAAGAAAAAAAAAAAGACATCCTGAAATTTGCAGGTAAATGGATGAAACTGGAACAAATCATCCTGAGTGAGGTATTCACTCACAAGTAGATTTGAGAGGTAAAGCAAAGGATAACCAGTCTGCAGTCCACAACCCCAGTATAGATAGGCAACAAGGAAAAACCTAAGAGAGAAATCCATGCTTCCCCTGGGAAGAGGAAATAGAGAGGATCTCTTGAGTAGATTGGGAGCATGGGGCAGGTTAAGGGTAAGGAGAAAGAGAACATGAGGGAATGAGGTAGTTGAGTTAGGGGAGGGACAGAGAGGGAGTACAATAAAACAGATACCTTGATAGAGGGAGTCATTGTGGGGTTAGAGAGAAACCTGGTGCAAGGGAAATAACCAAGAACTCACAAAGATGACCTCATCTAAGACTCCAAGCAATAGTGGAGAAGGTACCTAAACTGACCTTCCCCTATAATCAAATTGATAATTACCCCAATTATCATTATAGAACCTTCATCCAGTTACTGTTAGAAGCAGATGCAGTAATCACTGGGTCAAGCTCCCAATCCAGGTGCAGAAAGGGAGGAGAGATTATATGAGCAAAGGGTGATCAAGATCATGATGAGGACACCCAGAGACAGCTGACTGGAGCTGTTGGAGCTCACTGACTCTGAAGTGACCTGGGGAACATGCATGGCACTGAAAGAGGCTCTCTGAATGTGGATGACAGTTGAATGGTGTGGGAAATTTATAGGGCCTCTCGCAGTGGGACCAGAATTTATTCCTAATGCATGAACTGGCTTCTTGAAGTCTATTTTCTACAGAGGAACAACTTGTTCAACTTTGACACTGGGGGAGGGGCTTGGTCCTACCTTACCTGAATATTCCAGACTGTATTGACTCACCCTGGAAGTCATTACCCTCTCTGAAAAATGGATGGGGAGATAGAGTGAAAGGAAACTTGGGCATGACTTGGAAGATGACATGGAGGGGTTACAGTAATGGGTATGTTACTAAAACTTTTAAATAAAGAATAATAGAAATAATAACTAAATATATATATATATGTATGTGTGTGTGTGTCTGCTAGGTGTCATGGAACTTGCCTTTAATCTCCCACCTGGGAAGCAGAAGTTGGTGAATTTCCATGAATTTGAGATCTTCGTGGTCTACATAATAAGTTACAGGCCAATCGGGACCAACCTATTGACCTTGTATCAAACAACACCAAGGAGAGACACACATATACATAGACACAAGCACACACTTAGAAATAGAGAGATAGCTAAGTAAATAAGAGTCCTTTCTAGGAAAGCAAAGACCTGAGTTCAAATCTCCAGAACCCAAGGGAAAGGCAGGCATTTTTATTGTAGTTGTTCATGGCAATAACCTCAACATGGGAAGATAAGACAGAAGCTTGCTGGCCAGCCAGCCTAATGAAAATAGTAGGCTTCAGGTCACATGAGATAATTTGTCTCAAAAAAAGGAAAATGATAGAGAAATTACTGGATACCTGGTCATCCTCTGCCCTTGCCATGCGTCTGAGTGTATGTAGGCACCTCTGTATACGGGTGCATACACGGAGAGAGGCATACAGGGACACAGAGAGAGAACCAAGTAAATTCACCTGCCCTTCCATTCTGTCTCTGTTTCCCACACGCACTCTCATAATAATAGATAATTCCATGCAGAGGAAGAAACACAGATATCAGGGAAACAATTACAAACAAATGAAGTGAGAATTATTAGCTGTGATAACTACTATAGAAGGACAGAGCAGAGACAAGAAAGTAAGTCAACAAGAAGGAGGATGGATTCAGCAAATATAAAGCCCTGGCCACCTGATGAGGAAAAAAAACTAAGCAGAGTGTGAGTTAGGAAGATGAGTATCCACATCTCCAAAGTCACAGCACATGCAGGAATCTATTTGTACACAAAAATCAGAGTCGTTTCAGAAAATGGAAGAATCTCACTATGACTGGAAGACAGAACAAGGCAACAAGGAAGGGGTAAGTGTAGAAATGTCCAGCCCCATAACCCCTCATGGGCCATGATGGTGACTTTGGTCTTGATTCTAAAAGCATCTGTAAATCAATAAGAAATCTAATCAGGAAAACTTTGTGAGACATTTAGTGTTGAAAACATCAATTTGATATGCAGAAAGATGTACCTAAGGAGAAAGGGTCATTGATAGTTGTTAGGAGGCAGTAACACAGGCAAGACTTGCTGGATCAAACGAACATGTTTGGGAAATGCTTAAGAAGAAGGCAAATCTACAGGATCTATTAATGAGTTGGGGGTGAGGAGGGATACAGAAGCTAGAAAGGAACAATATGAATAGTGGATGTTTCCTTGGCTTCAGGATAATGAAAGCTGAGATGAAAAGCACCATGAGAAGATAAACAAGGCCTTTCATGGCAGATGAAGCACAGAGGTCTGCCAAAGATACAAATGGGAAAAGAAGCTGAGTAAATAGAATGAGCCAGAGCAAAAGAGTATGAATCAATGGAGACAGATGTGGTTCATTCTTCCAGAATCTGGCCAATAAGTAAAGAAGAGATGGTCGCTGGAAACAGTGAAGTGATAATGTCTTTAGTACATGTTAGGCAACCATTTGTTACACTTCATTGTAAAATCTGGAAGGAAATGGCTAGCAAAATAAGAAGCAGCCAGGTGCTAAGGACAAATCCTACCAGCTGGGATCAAGTGATTAAACTCCTCACTCCTTCTAATTTCACTGCATCTAAATTCATGGAAAGATAATGATGATGTGTGCACATGATGTTGATGTGAGGGTTTAGTGAGCTAAGTACATCCAGTGTTTTTACTGGGCTCCCAGCACCACTGCAGTGCCCAGTAAATGCTTGTGACTGAAAGAGGTAGCTCATTGTTTTACTTATTACTTTTAATAATGAAATCCAATCCCCCCCCATCAAATTGCTCTACTCTCTTACATTCAAAGGCATTTGCATTTGCTAATACTTTGTGTCTCCTATGTTTTTTGAACTTGGTGGTCTTTTAGTCCTGTGAAAGAGCTTCATTTTCCAGTTTCTTAAGTAGCCAAGCCAAGCATTCGCTTCCTCCTTTGTAATTGACAATGTGTGTTGAGTAATATGTGATTACTCCCCTCCTTTGCTTTGATCTTCGCTGCTGCCAAGGATTGCCTGACAGGTTGATTTTTAGCCAGCTCACCTCCTTCTCAGAATCTGAGATGGAGAAAAACTGACCCATAAGAGAAGGAAAGATTTAAGATAGATTGTGAGAAGCCTTTGACTTTCTTAATCTGTAAATAAATAATTTTGTTATACATTTCAAAATTGCAAAGGTATATGAAGTAAAGTTTGGTTCAAATATATTAAATATAGTATTAGGATGAATCTGGGAGACTCAGAAAAAGGCAGGTTGTCAGCTCTTAGAAAAACCATTAGTTACAGAGGGTGTGAACCTGCATTTTTAATGACTATTTACTCCATATCATTCCAGTGATTCTGATCCTCTTTGAGACACCCGAGATCCAGACTGCTATACTTCACTATACATAAACATACATACATACATACACACACACATACACACATACACACACACACACACACACACACACACACACACACACACATCCGGTATCCATTCTCTTATTATCCATCCTTTCATATTATGCATTAAACTGCTTGATTCCTCTTACTCATGCATATTCTGGTAGAAATGAAGTTTTCAGATGGTGGAGATATATGTGAACTTTGCTCCCTGAAGTACCCCAAGTGCTTGGAACAGTACCTGACACCTAAGAGAACCTTAGTCAATATTTACTAAAATTACTTGAACTCCATTCCCACTTGCCCTAAACATCAAAAAAGGTAGACATCTGCTGTAGTTCTCCCAACTAATTGGTCCACATATTCAAGTGTTCTAACATTTGAGAGAATAGTCAGGGAAGTTGCTGATGCATGAATCTCTTTCCTAGGGAAAACAATAATAAAAAATGCATAATTCTGGGTTAGGGAGACAGCTCAGCTGGTAAACTGCTTGCCTTGCAAGTAAGAAGATATGAGTTTGATCCATAGAACCCATGTTTAAAAAGAATCCAGGCATGGTGATATGCTTATAATTCTAGATCTGAGAAGGCAGAAACCGATGGATCCCTGGGAGCTTGCTAACCAGCCTAGTCTACTTGTGGAGTTCCAGACCAGTGAGAGATCCTGTGTCAAAAGTAGTTCAGACAGTGTTGTCATGACAAGCAAGGTTTTTTTTCTGACCTCTACAAGGAAATACACACGTTTATGCATACATACAACCACAGATACCTGCAGCAACCTCCCCACATACACACACACACACACACACACACACACACACACACACACACTCACACACACACAAGCATTGTTGAATAAACTTCCTGAGTATGATGAGCCAAAAACCATTTAAAGTCAAAGATATAGAAATCTGGCCTTTGAAATTCAAGTACAATGTTGTAGCATATAGCCTAAACTTTACATCTAGTAACATCTTTCCATTAACCCAAATCTTAAAGTTCTCCATATAGTTTTTAGATCTCATATTCCTTAATACAGCATTTAAACTTACCCACAACTCAACCTTCTACACAGCCCTTGTATTTTTTTGTCCATTTTTAATGGATAGCTTTTTATATTTATATAGGAAAGTGTAGTCATATTGGCCTCCATTTTTCCTGTCACTGGAACCTTTCTTATAGCAAGCCTCCTTCCTCAATCTTGAGTCTTTTACAACTACTGGAAGAATAACCTATTAATACATAAATTTTAGCCTCAGAAATCTTGCCTTTAAATTCTTTACTTTCTTTATAATTTTTGTTACTTGATTAAATTTTGTGTAGTTATGTGTTTCTTTGTGTGGGTATGTACATGGGAGTTCTGGACCCTGTGAAGTCTTCATGAGGGTGTAGATCCCATGAAGTTGGAATTATAGGCAGTTGTAAGCCACTCAGTGCAGATGCTAGGGACAAAACTCAGGTCCCCTGTAAGAGCAGTATGCACTCTAAACTGCTGGGCTGTCTGTCAAATTCAAATTCTTACCTTTCAGTTAGCAATGTTGGGTTTCAATTCACATCCTTCAATTCAGTGGCTGTATGATCACAGAAAATGTATGTAGCTCTAGCCTTAGAGTTTTTAATTTTCAATTTGTGTAATTAGCATAAGAGTGCAATCTTAAATGTGCTCTAAGAGGGGAGAAATAAGGAAGCATGCTAAAATACATAACATTTTTAAAGTATTAAATACATATTTGGAGTTATTATCAATATTTCTTTTTTTACTCTCTGTGTTTGTCACATACTGTTTTATTATATTTCTTGGGAAAAAGGGTTCAGCACATGTGTGGAGATCAGAGGACAGCTTGCCACAGTCAGCTTTCTCTTTCCATCATGTGGGAGCCAGGCATTACACTTGAGTTATCAAGCTTAATGACAAGAGCCTCTAACCACTGATTCACTGACAAATTTCTCAGTTTTCAATCTTTTAGTATAGTTAGTGGTTTTGTAAATATTTTGTGAAAGGAATAGAGGTGGTATTTGGGGAGTTACCCACCATAAATTTTTTTGTGGTTGCTACTTAACTCTGTCACTGTAGCAGGAAATCAATAACAAACATGATTATATTAATATAAACTTTGTAAAAACCGTCAACAGGCTGGATTTGGCACATGGGAGGGACATCATCTTTCACTGCTACTAAGTTTAGCATAATATAGACCTTAATGTAAAATTCCCTAGGATTCAATATTCTTATCTGTTAAATCAGAAAAATAATAATTATTTCCCTGATAAATTGAAGCGCAGTTCCTGGAAATGGTATTCAGATGACTAAGTTGAAGGTAGTTTGCAGTGTTGAGGAATGTAGGGTCTGTGCAAGATATTTGGATCCATTTAAGATGTCAAATCAGTGTAAAGGTGTAACACTACATACATATATACGTATATATATATGGGAGTGTGAATATATATGTGTGTACCTACATATGCATAACATATGTTAACATATATAAGAAATTATTAACTCCATCATCTATGTAACTTTCCTCAAACTATTTGCTATATGTACTGCTTGCCTTTATGTACCTTCAGCTTCCAGGAAGATCATTCCTGATTCACCTACTCAAAGTGTCTCACTGCCTTCTAATACACTTGAAATGTTTATTTCATTATTTTAAAATAAGTCATACAGTGATATAGCATATGTAAGTAATTATAGCTGCTTCCTCCTCTATACTGTGACTTCCTTGAAGTCAGTCTATATCTTGATGCTGCTGTCTGTGTCACATTTTCTAACACAGTATCTGGAACATAGTAAGTATGTTATATTATACAAGAACATGATAGTGCAAAGGCTGTAGTCATGATAGCACTGTGACAAGGGGTAATGGGAAAGGCCATGGTTAATAATAGTGATGGTGGTAGTGGTACAGTGATGGTGGTGTTGGTATCTATGCAAAGGGCAGTGGTAATAGGAACAGTGGATTGATGGAACACCAATGCTAGTGATATCATGAGTGTTGGCAGTCATTATTTAAAGTGATGATGGCTGTGATAGTGATACTGATGGTGATGAAAATATTGTTGATGGTAGTAAGACAATGGTCCTTCTTATGGTGGTAATTGTGGTCAGGTTATTATTGTAATCATTGCTGTGGTGGTGATGGTAATGATGGTGGTGAGAGAAGTAATGATTGCTGTGCTTTGATTACAGTAATGGTGGTAGTTAGTGATGTAGTGATTGTGGTCACTCTTGTGGTGATGGTGGCTATGATATCATTAGAGATGGTGGTGATAACAGCAGAGGTTGTTTTTGTAGCAATGGTGGTAGTTGTGGAATATTATCCATATGGTGGCAATAGCTGAAGTAGAAGAGACTTTATTAATTTATTTTTAAAAGTTAATCATAATTTCTTCTCATTTTGAGCCAAGAAATGGAATGAAGCAAAGAAGTATTCTTGGCAGAGAATAAAAATCTGCTAGAAGGTCAAACAACCACAACAAGACCAAAATTACATGTGATTTTTTTTTTTCCTACGGCAACATGAAAACAAAAATGCTCACAGGACTGGAAGTGAATCATCACAGTTTCAGTATTTCGCAAGCTTCAAAATTCTACCAAGTAGTCTCTTAATTATTTACATGAGACCACTAAGGATAAAGCTATCTGAACCCACTTTGCAGAAGAGAAAATTGAGTTTCAGAGAAAGAAAAGTATCTTTGAGATCATATGTCCTGCCCACTTTGAAGTCAGACTTTGCTGTACAACCCAGGTAAGGCTTCTTCATGGCCAGGCCTTGGTTTTACTGGTTGTAAAATAAATAGGTGGGCCTATAAGATGAACAGAATTAGATTTTAATATAACTCAGCTAGTAAATGGGTTTCCATTGAAATGGGTTACAAGATAATCACATCTTTATCTTCTCATTACTAAATTTGTGAAGTAAAATTGGCACTGCATGTGTGTGGAAAATAAGTTGTAGGTGATTAGATTTTTATTCAACCTCAAAAGATTTCTTTTATATTTGGTTTCAAAGTTAGTATGTGTTGGTTCCAAATGTCCTTGTGGCTTCAAAATGTCTAATTGTATGTCATTTGCCATCCTACTAGGGGAAAAGTAGCATTTAATTTTGTTTGTAATTTTTATTTCCTTAATGATTAATGGTATTCAATTTCTGTCATTATTCATCAGTCTTATTGGTATAATTATATGTTGAAATATTTTGCTTTTCAAATTTTTGATTATTCATCTTATTCTGTTGTTTTTCATTTTGAGCTACACAATGTTCACAATATTGTGTACATAGCAATAGACAGTACATGCTACTCTCCTATAACTTCTTAGAGAAGACCATAATATTACTGTGCTAATATTGATTATGAGGAAAATATCACTAATGTATCCTTAAAGAGAAAAACATGGTATTTTCTTTATTGAGATTGATAATCTGTAAAGAAAGGTGTGTTCAACTTGATTAAATGTATATACACATACATATGAGGCACATAAAATAAGCATTACCAAACATAACACTGATACACAAGTTTTAAAAAGAAGTTGATAGACAGACCACTTCGAACTGTGGACCCGTGTCCACAGTGGACTCAGAGGTGAACAGAATCCAGCTCCTGGGCTGCCCAGAGAATTCCTCTCTGTGGCCAGAGACACACACATGTCTCTGACCTCATACTCTCAATAAAGTGGGAAGAAACTTCCACAGTGATACCTAAAGACACATAGTAAGAGGGACCTCCCACAGCTGGGCCCTGCCTCCAGGTTGAGCTGAATCATTATAGACTGATGCCTTTGAACAGTAGATCCAATCCTGAACAGAGTCAGAGACCTTGCAGACCCCATGTCCAGAGCAGACAGGAGACACAAAACCCCTCTAGCAACAACTGGCTAGGAGCTGACTTGAATAAGAGTGAACCAAGGAAGCAATGCACAGATGCCAGTGCAAGAATACATATAATATTATAAAGAACAAGGCAACTCCAGAACAAACTGGGGGTTCTACAACACTAAAACCTGAACAAAAGAAAGAAGAGTAAACAACATCAAAAATACTTTTATAAAGATTATAGAAGCCTTAAAAGAGGATTAAAAAAAATCTCTTAAATAGAGGAAAATACAAAAAAAAAAAAAAATTGGAAGAGATTAACAAATCCTTGAAAGAAAACAAAGAAAACCAACAAAAGAAAAACCAACAAATAAAAACCATTCCAGGAAATAAAAGTTAAAATAGAAGCAATAAAGGAGGTACAAAATGAGGCAAAAGTGAGAAAAAAATCTGAAGTAAAGAACTTGAACTACAGATATGAGCATAACCAACAATCCAAGAGATGGAAGAGGGAATTTCTGGAGTGAAAGATTCAATAGTGGAAATAGATACATCAGTCAAAGAAAACATTAAAACCAAAAAAGCCAAAACATAAACAATTCAGAAAATTTGGGAAACCATGAGAAGACGAAAATTGAAAATAATAGGAATAGGAAAAGGAGAATACCAGCTCAAAGGCACTAATAATGTGTACAATAGAATCATAGAGAAAAACTTTCCCAACCTAAAGTAGGTAATGACTATAAAGATACAAGAAGCATAAAGAACACCCAATAGATTAGACCTCCAAAAAATGTCTGCTTTCCATATAATAATCAAGTCACAAAACATACAGAACAAAGAAAACAAAAAAATTTAAGAGCTGCAAAAGTAAAGAGATAATTACCTATAAAGACAGATCTATCAGAATAACACCTGACTATTCAATGGAAACAATAGTCAGAGGTTATACAGACACTAAAAGAGCATGGCTGCCAACCTAGACTACTATACCCAGCAAAACTATCAATCCCATAGATGGAGTAAACAAGATATTTCATGACAAAGTCAGACTGAAACAATACCTATCCACAAATCCAGCCCTACAGAAAGCACTAGAGGGAAAACTCCAACGTAAGGATCCCAGATATACCCATGAAACCAAAATCAATCAAAAATCCCACAGAACAAAAGCCCAGAGTAAGTAAATACTCACAAAATACCATGAAAAGTAACAGGAAATAACAATCAGTGGTCATTAATATCCTTTAATATCAAAGGACTCAAATCACATATAAAAAGACATGTCCTTACAAGATGGATACAAAAACAGAAACTATGCTTCTGCTGCATATAAGAAACACACCTCAACCACAAAGACAGACACAGGCTCAGAGTAAAAGGTTGGAAAAGATTTTCCAATCAAATGGCCCTAAGAAACAACCGGGGTTGCCATCCTAATATCTAACAAAGTAGACTTTAAACTAAAAGCAATTAAAAGGGACCAAGATAGACATTACTTATTCATCGCGGGATAAATTGGTCAAAAGGAGATTTCAATCCTGAATATTTATGACCCTAATATAAGAGCATCTATCTATGTAAAAGAATCACTGCTAAAGCTCAAATCACACATCAATTCTCACACCCTTTTGGTGGGAGATTTCAATACCCCACTTTCACCCTGGATAGGTCAACCAGAGATTCAACAGAGAAATAAGGAGTCTAAAAGAGGTTATGATACAAATGGATTTAGTAGATATTTACAGAAGCTTCAACCCAAACGCAAAGGAATATATATATTTCTCAGCATCACATGGAGCTTTCTCTAAAATTGACCACATAATTGGTCATAAAGCAAATATCAATAGATACAAAAAAATGGAAATAACCCCTTGTATCATAGAAGACCACCATGATCTAAAGTTAGACTTCAAAAACATTAAAATCACAGAAAGCCTAACAACTCATGGAAACTAAACATCACTCAGCTGAACCACCTCTGGGTCAAAGAAGAAATTAAGAAAGAAACCAAAAAACTTCCTAGAATTTAACGAGAATGAATCCACAACATACCCAAACTTGTGGGACACAATGAAAGCAGTCTTAAGAGGAAAATTCATAGCACTAGATGCCTATATGAAAAAAAAAAAAAAAAAGAAATCGCACACAGGAGAACTAACTGCACAGCTAAAAGCCTTAGAACAATTAGAAGCAAACTCACCTAGAAGGAGTACACAACAGGACATAATTAAACATAGAGGTGAAATCAATACAATTGAAACAAAAAGAACAATACAATGAATCAATGAATCAGAGTTGGTTCTTTGAGAAAGTCAACAAAGTAGACAAACCTTTATGCAAACTAACCAAAAAACGGAGAGAATTCAAATTAACAAAATCATAAATGAACAGGGGGAACATAACAACAGACCTGCAGGAAATCCAGAGAATTATCAGGTCATACTTTGAAAATCTATACTCTACAAAACTGAAAACCTAGATGAAATGGACAGCTTTCTGGACAGGCTCCACTTACCAAAATTAAATCAAGATCAGATTAAAGATTTAAACATGCCTATATCCTGAAAGGAAATTGAAGCCATCATTAAAAGACTCCCAAGGAAAAAAAGCCCAGGCCCAGACAGTTTCAGTGCAGAATTCTACCAGATATTCAAAAAAGAACTAATGCCAATACTCCTCAAGCTATTCCATATAGTAAAAATTTAAGGAATATTGCTAAACTTTTTTCATGATACTGCAATATCCCTACTACACAAGCCATTCAAAGATGCAAAAAATAAACAGAATTACAGACCAATTTTCCTCATAAATACTGATGCAAAAATTCTCAAAAAAAAATCTGGCAAACTGAATACAACAACATCCACCACGATCAAGTCAGCTTCATCCCAGAAATACAAGGATGGTTCAACATGCAAAAAAAACTGTAAATGTCATCCATCATATAAACAAACTGAAGGGAAAAAACCACATGATCACATCCTTAGACACTAAAAAACCTTTGACAAAGTCCAACACTTCTTTATGATAAAAGCCATGGAGAGATCAGGAATACAGGGAAAATAGGTATTCCTATTACCTAAATATAATAAAGGCAATCTACAAGAAGTCAATGGGCAACATCAAACTAATAGAGAAAAACTTAAAGCAATCCGACTAAAATCAGAAACAAGACATAGCTGTCCCTTCTCCACTTATCTACTCAATATATTTCCTGAAGTTTTACCTAAAACAATAGAAGAGGGAAAAAAGGAGATTAAGGAGATAGAAATGGGAAAAGAAGTAAAACTACCTCTATTTGCAGATGATATGATTGTAAACATTACTGTACATTGTATAACCCACACACCCATGAACACCTGATTTTTGACAAAGAGGCCCAAAATTTAACCAGGGAACTTCTACAGCTGATAAACACCTTCAGCAATGTAGTAGGATACAAGATAAACACAAAGAAATCAGTAGCCCTCCTATATACTAAAGATAAAAGGGCTAAAAAAAATAAGGGAAATATTACCATTTATAATAGCTGCAAATACCACTAAATACCTTGGTGTAACTATAACCAAAGTAGTAACAGATGTATTTGACAAAAACGTTAAATCACTGAAGAAAGAAATTGAAGAGGATATCAGAAAATAGAAAGATCACCTATGGTCCTGAATAGGTAGGATCAACACAGTAATAATGGCAATCTTACCAAAAGCAATCTACAGATTCAATGCAATTCCTATCAAAATCCTAACAGAATTTTTTACAGACCTTGAAATAACAGGAAAACCAAGACTGCCAAACAATTTTGCTCAACAAAAGAACCTCAGAAGGAATCACCATCCCTGACTCCAAGTTATACTATAGAGCTACAGTAATAAAATCAGCTTGGTACTGGCATAAAAACAGATCTGTGGATCAATAGAATGGAACTGAAGACCACAACTTTAACCCACCCACCCATGAACACCTGATTTTTGACAAAGAGGCCCAAAATATTTAATGGAAAAAGGATAGTATCTTCAACAAATGGTGTTGGCATAACTGGAAGGAAGTGTGTAGAAAAATGCAAATAGATCCAAACCTATCATCCTGCACAAAACTCAAGTCCAGGTGGATCAAAGACCTTAGCATAAACCCAGCCATACCAAACTTGATAGAAAGGAAAGTGGGAAATACCCTCCAATGCATTAGCACTGGTGACCACTTCCTTCTACAGACACTAAGAACAACAATCAATAAGTGGGACCTTCTGAAAATGAGATGCTTCTGTAAAGCCAAGGACATAGTCAATAAGAAACAACTACAGCCTACAAAATAGGGAAAATTTTTCACTAACCCTACAAGTGACAGAGGACTGATCTCTGAAATATATAGAAAACTCAAGAAACTAGAGCGCAAAGCCATAAATAACCCAATTAAAAAATGGGGTTCAGAACTAAAAAGGAAATTCTCAGCAGAAGAATTATGAGTGGTTGAAAGGCACTGGGAAAAGTGCTCAACATCTTTAGCCATCAGAGAAATGTAAATTAAAACAACTTTGAGAAACTACTTTCCACCTGTCAGAATGACTAAGATCAAAAACACAGAGGCCAGCCTATGCTGGAGTGAATGCAGAGCAAGGGGAACATTTCTCCATTGTTGGTGGGAGTATAAGCTGGTTCAGCCACTCTGGAATGCAGTATGGAGGTTTCTCAGAAAACTGGGAATCAATCTCTCCAAGGATCCAGCAATACCACTTTTAGGCACCCCAAAAGCATTAGCTTAACCATGTTCATAGAACCATTATTAATAATAGCAAGAACCTGGAAACAACCTAGTTGCCCCTCAACTGAAGAATGGGTTAACAAACTGTGGTACATCTACACAATGGAGCACTACTCAGCAGTAAGAAAAAGTGATAACCTAAAATTTGAAGGCAAATGGATGGATTTGCAGAATATTTTCCTGAGAGAGGTATCACAAACCCAGAAAGATAAGCATCAGATGTACTCACTCATTAGTGGACTTTAAACAAAAAGCAAAGAACCCCTGAGCTGCAAACTATAACCACTGAATAGCTTGGGATCTGTAGCACTTTGGACTGGCACCTTGGAGCCCATTCCCTCCAGAGGAACACCAGACCCAGTCTTTATATTAGGATGAGGACATCGGAATTGCCTGGTGTGGATGTTGAACTAAGCCACCTTGGGACCTCTTGCCCTTTCTATGAGGAAGATGAGGGGATTGAGAGAAGAGAGTCTGACCAGGAGGGGTTGGGAAGTGGAAGGCAGTTTGAACAAGAGAATACATGAATAAAAAATGAGACTTTATTCTATAAAAATTTAAAAAAAGAAATCCAGAAGAAGAAGAAGAAGAAGAAGAAGAAGAAGAAGAAGAAGAAGAAGAAGAAGAAGAAGAAGAAGAAGAAGAAGAAGAAGAAAAAGAAGAAGAAGAAATTAGGATAGGCAGTAATGGTGTATGCCTTTAACCCCAGCACTTGGGATACATAAGCAGGTAGATCTTTATGAGTTCAAGGCCAGCTTGGTTTGCAGGAGAGCGAAAGCTACACAGCAAAATCCTGTCTTGAAATATATAAGTGAAGAAGGAGGAGGAGAGGGAAGAATTAGGAAAAGAAGAAGAAGAGCAAGAATAACTGATAAATTAACTGAAGAAATAATATTGATCTGTTTAGATCTCTGACTTTATTAACACCAAAAGGGAACCTTGAATAAAGTTATCTTGTATTTCTTCTTACTCATGTAGACAGACACCAGAACTAGACAATGAAAGTCCATCTGATGTCATATAACAATGAAAAGAGTGCTTAATTTAGATCCTAGTGTTTCAATTATCTACTTCACCCAAACAAAACATCCAGCCCTGAAATGAATATTATAATTGTAACTCTACAAATGAGGAAAAGAAAGGTCACACAGACAGCAAATGCTAGATGTGGGATTCAAAGCCAGCTGTCTGGCTTTTATAGTGACACTCCCGTCTTCTCCAGTCAGAGACTCTACCCAAAGGTTAAATTAGCAATCACACACAGTCTAGTACATTTAAGTAGCAGTTGTTCAGAGCCAAGAGCTGTGGCTTTGGACTTTGCAACAGTCATTTAACAGGTGGAGGGAGGAGAATTATGCATTAACCAAATTCTCCATCTCAAAGAAATTTATCTGCTTTAACATTTCACTTGTTTATAAATCATATCGCAAAATATAAAGATTTGTTTTTGCCAGGCAGTGGTGGCAGAGACTTTAACCTCATTACTTTGGAGGCAGAGACAGGCATATCTCTTGGTTTGAGACAAGCCTTGTGTACAGAGCAAGTTTCAGGACAGCCAGGGCTACAAAGAGAAACCCTGTATCAAAAAATAAATAAAAACAAAAGGAAAAAAGATTTGTTTCTAGCTAAAGCAAAATGCATTTTCCCTTTCAACATGGTCAAGGGAATTGGTCTCTTAGGACTAATTCCAGCTTGGTTCTAAGAGCCACCAGAAAAGATAGTACACAATGGTCCCCCCCAAAACATCCAGACCTTTCCTGGCTGTCATTCAGAACACTCCCACAAAAATCAGTTACGTCACAGTCTGCTAGTAATTCAGTTCACTAATGAGATGTCCCATACAATTGTAACTTTGACTTGAACACAACATTCAATTCAAGCATCAACAAAACCACCAGATATTAGCTGGAAGAGGAGGTAGGTACCACAGGAAGCATAAGAAATGGTCATATTGTTCTGATCTCATAGATAAATACTAGAAGGCCAAGACTAGAGTAGAAGGATGTGGGTTCTGAAACACAGCAAGGCCCTGGCAAGTCCATTGCCCTGTGGGGCTTTTCTTCTCCCTCCAGAAAAAGAAGACAGATTGAATGAGATAAAAATAATGTTCTGAGTTTCCCACATGAAATTTTGTCTTCATAGGAACAGTGTAGGTTCTATCCTGTTCTTCCTTGGCGTGGAATCTTGCCTCCACCTCCTAGTCACTGTGTAATTTTGAGTGATATTTGCAAACTTCAGTTTATCCATCTATGAGATGTGATCCTATAATACCTAGTTCTAAGGAAATCAGAGGAAGTAGTGCATTTGTGAGGCCCAGCATGTAATCCAGGCCTTTAGTATTTTGTCTACATGGCCACTCCTCAACATCAGAGAGGGAAAAGCCATAGAAAAGGAGGTGAAAGAGGATTAAGTCAGAAATGGAAAAACGAATGGACAAAATGTGAATAAATACTATATCTTCACAACAGCCTTTTGGATAGCCATGTTTCCCAATGGCCATGAGCATATATAGATTGGCAGTAGTGTTCTTCCACATATTCTGATTACAGTCTGCATCCGTTGAAAATATCTGATACCTTTCAGTCCTGGGGCTGCCATGACACTTTAGAAAAGCCTGCCATTTGATTCAGGGAGAGCCAGGAAAAACTGGAAGCTTAGAGTAAATTAGGTACACTAACATTTACTGCAGGAATCTCTAAGAGAAAAAACTCATGGTGTCAAGGAGACATCAGCCATGTCTGTCTAGCCTCACCTCTCAAAGGTTTATTGCTTCTCTGGAACCAAATTTTTTCTCTGTATAGTTGTCATAGCTCTTCCTAAACTCTGCACAGCACTAACATGGAAACATTTTAGCTTTGACACCAGCCACACTGGTTCTTATACAGTTCCTAAAATAAAATTTATTTTGTCTTCAATTGACCACAACTACTCTTCATTTTTCATAGTATTAGAAATAAAGAATGTACTTTAAAAAAAAAAAAAGGTATTTACTGGACTAATGAATGAATGACCAGTCATTGTAGCTTATAGGTTAGTTAGAAGGAGCACAGTGACATCTAGTGACCACTTTTCCAAACTTGAGATTCTCTTGTATACCAAGAATTAACATTAGAAATACTTTACTTTAGAAACTGAGAAATATTTCCAAAATATTGAGCATTTCAACAATGCTAAGCAAAGCATAAAGTCCAGACACAGGGGATTCTTGTTCTTGAGACAAAAATAAAGGAACCAAAAAAAAAATTCCAACTACACATATACTTAAGAATATGCTGCAAAGACTATACAGCTTAGCTTGTACTGAACCACACTGTGGACAAAGAAAGTTTGACCCACAGAGGCAGCAAATGGTGGATATTCACAGAGCAGTAAATGAGATATTCACAGCTTCACTCATGAAGCCTCAGAGAGACAATCCTGCATAGCCACCCATATGCTGACACAACATCCATTAGGTCACCTGTATTGCTCAACAGTATCTCCAAGAGCTTCTTCGCAGGCAGCACTTTTTCCAGTTTTACAGTCCCTTAATCTGAAATACTACTGGTTGTCTATAGGCACAGGTATATAAAATACCTTTATAGTTTGATCGTTGGTCTTTGATAGTGTATTAGTTGCTTTTCTATTGCTGTAATAAAACACCATAACCAAGGCAACTCAAATGTGGAAACATTTAATTGGACTTATGGTTTCATAGGGTTAGGTTCCATGAACTCATAGCAAAGGATTTCCAGCAGCCAGAGCTGAGAGTGAAAGGCAAAGAGAACATGTTGGGAATGGCACAAATCATTTGAGACCTCAAAGCCTGGCACCTCTCCCCTGACATACTTTCTCCAGCAAGGCCACAGATCTTAATCCTCCCCATACAGCCATTAACTGAGAACCAAGCACTCAAATGGCCAAAACTTGTTGGAGACAACTCATTCATACATTCACATTAGTTTAATGGTCTTCAGTGCACCCACAGAATAAGACAACACATGATATATGATGCTTTGTTCTAAACTCAAGATCATCACAATGTCATGTAATAATGCATTTGCTCATTCAGTTATTTAAAATACAAGTCAATTTTAATGTCATAATAAACTCCAATAAATCTACCAACAAAAACACCAGTTATGAACTTGACTAAAAGCATTGGTTTCTTCATACCATTTCATAACTTCGCCAACCCAAGATTATCATCATGCCTATATTTGCTATTTCTTTGTTTGTTTGATGTTGAGCACAGTCATGCTATGCTGTATTTAATCATAAAAGAAAGTACATTTGAACTGATGAAATATATATATGCTTTAACTTTAAAAAGGAGACAGGATATATGATATGTAAATATGTGTCTTCATAATATATTTTCTTTATGTGATGTTCATTCACATCCAATTGATTAGCGTTAATGTATTGATTAATTTGAGGCTCTTTAGCACCTATTTTGTTATATTACATGACAACTCTACCATTGGTGGTAAATGGGCGGTTTATACAGAGATCAATCAGTAACACAAATCTAATTCTGTCAACTTCTTGCTAACCACATATTTCTAACACACTGTTGCTCTAAAATTAGTTCACAAATTCCAACCTTGAGTTATCCCAAATGAATATACCCCTTTCTGCACCTCCGGACCTGGGTCTCCTCTATCTTTTGGCCTTAACCATGGGAAATGCTTTCTAAATCTGTGGAGACCTTGTATTTGTTTAAGTCATCAATCTGATGATCTACTCACATTGTTATTTGCATCCCTTTTCTGTCCACTAAAAAGCCCTGTGTGCATCTATGCCACCTTCTACCTATTAGCCTGGTACTGTGCTGTGGAAGAGGCACATACATAGAGTATTTTTGGTCTACCAAATTGACCTCTTCAGTGGCCTGGAGTTGCCAGAGAGGACAAAATGGAAACAAATTAGCCTATGCTTTATCTACTTCCATCTTCCTCACTGGTTTATAATATTGTCACTATTCCTGATACATTGGACTGTGGTTCCTGAAATTCTGTATTAAAAAAAGAAAACTGTTCAAATCATGAACTAACATTACACATGGGCTAGCCAATCATGTGGTCAGAGAACCATCTCTAAGGAAGGTAAGACTTTCTCTAGGAAGATAGGTTCATCTTATACTAGAGATCTAGGCAGCATACGTACCCCTTTACTAAGAGGATGTACTTTTACTTCCTCAAATTCTCTCCCACAGCATAGTAGCTTACAGAGCCATGGCCACTTAAGTTTTGAAATTTTTCCTGTTTTTCTGTATTATTATGAAAAAAATTCTTCCTCGTGGCTATTTCTGTTGAGTTTTGGGGTTTGGGGGGGTTGTTCTTTGGATGAGGGGGCTAAGCATGCTTTCTCTAATGGGTTTTGCTTTTACTCTAAATCTCTCCTCCTACATCACCATGTAGATGACTTGTATAGTGGCTTAATTCAAATGGCATAGCCCCTTTTTTATTTTTCTTTTCTGGGTACTCACAGAGGTATATACCTTGCCAGCCCTGGGGTTCTAAACTCCATTGAATTTATAAATAAGCTTTTTAAGAAGGCATTTTATGAAAATAAGTTTGTAGATCAGTAAACCAAATAGGTCACATGGCCCCTTCTGAGTAAGAAACACAGAAGTAGTGTTATAACATGGTTAAGCGTGTAAGTTCTATAGGGGGCAAATATGAGAAAAACACGACACCAGTGAGGTTTTTCTCTATACAATCAATCATATATAACTGTCATTATATAACCAAAGATCAGTCAAACATCAGCAGTTTCATATGGATCAATATTTTCAAGTATATCGTAGATTTGAAAGTAATGAGGCAAGAATTATTATTTTCCAAACCCATGCATTCTCCCTGCAGGTTCTTCAGGTAAAATAAATTTCTCTGTTTCTGTTATACACAGACATAGACAATGAATGAGTTGCTATAATTCAAGGATTTGCAATTGACATTTGCTACCTCTAGTGCCTGGACCATTGAAAGCTTTGACATGTTACCCCCAAAATTCTATATTCTACAACAGTGACATTGGCAATGTCAGGTTAATGGTATAAAAGTGTACCAGGCTACAGCTTTGAGCCATCTCTCAGAAGAAAGTCACCTATTAATCAAAATCATCAATTTGGGATTCTGCACAAATAAACTATTACTGTTTTAGGACACTGAGAGTTGGGGATTTATCTGTTATTGCAGATAGTATCATGAAGTATTATATAGGTACCTGGTATTATATAGGTACCTTATATAGGATAGAGTGATGAATAAATAAATAAATCACCATATTATTGTTGTCAAGAACTGGAGGGTAGCTCAGGTTTTACATGGTATCTGGGCCAGGGAAGCTCACCTCCTTTGTGCCATTGTCTTGGATGAGCGTGTAAAGTGGTACCACATGGTTAATCTCCAGGAGCACAGGTGTAGGGCTCAGCTGCTCTTTGCCTGGCCGTCGGCAAAGATGACAGGTAGATGGGCAGCGTCCCTTCTCCTCACATCGGATCTCCACACCTGAGATGAGTTGGTCATCTGATAGCATCTGGGCTGTCAGTAGACCAGAGAGGTAGGTGATGAAGGGCATGGACTTCAGTTCCTTTTTGCTGCCCAGCTCCGTGGTCTCTAGAGGGTTATAGAAAATAAGCAGTAGCATAGGTCAATCCAATATTCTCTAAATGGCTAAATTTCTGGGCTCACAAAGAACATTTATTGAGGAGCTGGTACCTGTCAGAAAAGAATAAAGATAATAAAGTGATTTGTTCATGATGTTTTGGAAAGAGCACTGGCTTAATGATTAAGGGAACAGCATGATGTCTTGCCCTACTATTTATACTAACTAGGTAGTCTGGTGTTTGTGTAGCCCTTACTTTATACATGCTAAATTTGTAGGTTGCATGATATGATTCTACAAGCAAGATGTAAATACTCAAAGATATTTTTCCCAACCAGAAATTCTCTTCTGTCTATCATCAACTTACACAAATTATACCCTTCTTTTAAGTTTCTGCTCCAGTTTTATATTTTCCATAAAACAATATAATGAGAGAAGCATGAACATCGGGTCAAGCCAATTTTGGTTTAAATAACAATTTTGCTTGCTAAAACTTCTGCAGCTTTTGGAGGGGGGTGATCTTTTAATGTTTTGGCATTTGGATCACTAGTAGTTTGAAGTGAGGTTTATAAACTAATAAAATCAGTTATAACTAACAAATGATATAGAAAGATATGGATCGAATTGTCCACAATGGGCATTATTTCCTCTTCTTATGCATTCCCATTCCCTTGGGGAACTTCTGTCCTGCCCATTCTGTCATGGGCTCCCTGGATGATGTTTGGACACATACTGGGCTTCACATTGTGATCTGTACATGTAGTAGTTCCTGTCCCTGTGTCATTGCTCACTCTGTCCCATCTTTCTCTTCTGCCTCTGCAAATCTTTTATGTCCTTTAATGCTCTAGCCTACCACAAGAATCACTTCTTTTTTGTCCCAGCTGTTTAATTTAGAATAAATACATATCCTGGGGACATTCTTACCTTAAAATGTTTTACCTTTCATTTCTTCTGACTTCTTAAACTATATTACTAACTTTTATTTTCTGAGCCTTTGTCACTTGTCTACTTTTTATATCTAACATGATGCTGGAATGATGCTGGTGATATTCTTGATGCTTATAAAGAGATCCTGGGAAACTATAAATGAAAGAAAATACATTGATAATTAAGTTCAGAGATTTTGAAGAATTTAAAAAAAAATATCATAGGAAGCATAGATGGCTCACTGTATAATAGCACTTGAAACACAAACCTGTCATTCTAAGTTCCATTCCAGAAATCGACATAAAGGTGGAAGGTGAGAACAAATTCCACAGTGTTGTCCTCTGGCCTCCGCACACATCATACACACAAAAAAACACACTATACCTGATAAAACTATGGGGACTTTAGAGATGAATCAGCAGTTAAAAGTACTTGCTGTTCCTGTAGGGGACCCAGATTCAGTTCCTAGCACTCACACGGTGGCTCATAACTGTCTGTGATTCCAGTTTCAGTGAATCCCAAGTTCTTTTCTGGCCTTTCTGTGTACCAACTACATGTATGAGGCACACATATACTTATAGATCACACTCACACACCTCAAAGATAGATAGATAGATAGATAGATAGATAGATAGATAGATAGATAGATAGATTGATAACACAGAACACGAGTTAATTAAATAGATAGGAGCTAATGCCTATCCACTTCTCAGCTTCAAATACAGCAGTTCTACTTTTATTTCATTGGTAGAATAGTTTTCAATATAAGAATTTATACAAAAAATCGGGGCTGAGTGCTATACCAAAAGCTCCAAGATATACAGCAGCAAGTACAAACCAGAGGGTAATAGTATATACTGTGGACAGTGACTTTAAAACTGTTCAAGGCACAATCTAAATGCCAAATCAGAGAGATCCTATGCAAAGGGACAGAGCATGGTTTTGCAGATGGCAGCTTCTACCAAACCTGGAGAAATAAATCCCTACCTCTGTAGCCACACAGGCCCTAGGCAGTAAGGTCAGAAGGAAAAGTAAGAGGTTTCTTACTTATTCTCCTGTTTTGCTCTGGCTTGCAGTGACATGCAGCTGATCTGGAAATGGGCTTGCCAAGTAGAAATACAAATAAACTCAGCCTTCATTCATTACTCTTTCTGCCCTCAGGTCTGGGATCCGGGTTCCACTTTTTCTGTCTGGCTGTCAGCAAATGCATATGAGCCTCAGATCAAAGGCTCTGGGGGAGAAAGACTAGGAGAATTCCAGCTAACCATTGCTTCATTGGGATTAAAAAAGGGTAGTTACTAAGATAAACAAAACAAGCCTGTTAAAAAGGCATCCCGGCAGCTGGAAGGCTGAGAAAGTCTAATATACAGACATGAGAAGAGTGTGGAAGAGAACAAATATTTGGATAGATGATCAGGAAAAAAATACAAATAGTAAGAATATTATAAATCAGTCCACATTCTGTCCTAGAAGTATGATGCATGAGGCAGTCTTTCTGCTTTTGTAAAGTTTTATTGGAAAATAGATATGCCTGTTGATTTATGTATTATACATGACCATAATGGTAGAATTGATTAGTTTCACTAAGTACTCCACAGCCCATAAAGATATGTGCTATATGTCTCTTTACAGGAAATCTTCAGCACCTCCTGTATGTACCTCTATTGTACAGAGTAGGACATTGAGTTTCAGATCTATGGGGCTTACCTCTAGTAAGTATAAAAATACGATCTATTAGGTACAAACATAAAACATTACAAACAATCAATACATTTGACCTGTACTCTCAAAGATTATAAACATCTTTTTAGAATAGGACATCTTTCAAAATCAAGACACACAATTTAAAGAACTCTCATTAACTCTTACAGAATATAATCCTCCTATTATAAACTAGGATAGGTGTCTGATGAAGGAAAATAAACTTCTAAGACCAAACAATAATTTGGTGATCAATTTATTACATGAATTACTGTTATCTACTATTTATTTGTCTAGTTATTACAAGTTGGATGATTAAGCACAGGGCTATCAGTATTCCAAGTAAGTTTCTCTGTTTGCTTGCTTGTAAGGCAAATGTCTCCTGTTTCTCAGGCTGGCTTTGAACACATGTTCCTCCCACTATGATTCTCAAGAACTGGGATTAGACATCATATGCCACCACTCTTGGCTAAATATCTTAAATATTAAAATATAAAAGGACTCTCTCCAAAAACACCTTGCTAATGCACATAATTTAGTTAAACAAAATGTTATTTGGTGACTAGGGTTTTAAAAAAACTCCCTCATCAAACAAATACACAGAGACAAACTGTTAAAGATATAACTATCCATTTACTAATCAAATAATCAATAGTCTTTGGTGCTTTGCTTTGATCAATAAATCTGTAGCTTTTTCCATTCATCATCTCTGTAAGTGGGGTTAAAAGGTAACAACTCAGGCTAAAAACAGCAACACAGCAGCAGTGTAGAATTAACAGATGGCCCAAAGGGCTAGCTTTGCAAAAGGAACGTGCTTGGCAGTCATTTGGTTCAATCCTATTTAACAGGTAAGAAAATAAGAAACGCGACCCACCTTTAAGTCCCACCCATAATTATTCACAATGATTCTTTTCTCCAAGGTTTTGCTATGCCTAAGTTATGGTCTAGATGACAGTTACAGCAGGGAAGACCATTAGCCATTCCATTAATTATTCCTCTGTAGACATTACAATTGTGAAAGCTCAACTTCTGATCTAACCCCACCCTGTAGCTAAAGTCATCTTTCCAAAAGGCCAACCATGTAGCTCTCTCCTGCGTCAACCTCCTCTGTAATACTAACCTGCTCTTAAGATAGAGAGCAAGCTCTTAGAGTGTGTGTACAGTGTGAGATCTAGAAAACCCACCATTCTGCAGTCCAATCTCTCCTTCCACCTTATGCTTATTGCACAGAGGTCAGCTGCATTGACCTCTAAACTCATTGCATATACCCTGCATCTTTCAGTCCTAGCATGTGCTCCTCTTCCTATAAGATGCATTCCTTCATCTCATCCTGGGTCCTTGATTTCTTCTGGCAGATTTCTATTCATGACATTATTCAAATGCTAATTCTTCAAAAAAAATAAATCTCCCCAGACTTCTTATATCATTAATGAATATTAACTTTTTTATTACAGATGATCATATTACCCTGATTTCTCTATTCTCTGTCTTAAAAATAGAAAGCCCATGAAAGTAAAGGCAGTATAATTTTTTTTCTGATGTCCAACTTCACACAGTTCATGAAGCACAACAGAATTATACAAATTTTTGTTGTTGTTTGCTTGTTTTGTTGTGTTTTATTGAGGTCTACAGGTTAAACCCAAAGGCCCTCCCTCATGCTAAGTAAGCACTCTACTACTGAACTATACCTCAAGTACTCTTTTTAAATGTGTTTTGAGTTTGGATCTCATAACTTGTACAAATTGGCCTTGAACTTACTTTGTAATCCAGGAAGTCCTCAAAAATGCAGTCCGGCTACCTTGGACTTACAAGTACTTGGGATCACAGGACCTTACCACTAAGCCTGGCTTCAAAAGTATTTTCAATAAATGTGATTGTATGCCCTGGCCACTGGGCTAGACTTTCAGAGCGCCCATGAACATAAGAGTCAGGATTTGGGGTCAGAAGCATGACGAGTAATCGAGAATTGCAATGGAGGCATGATCATTTCATAG
The DNA here is from genome assembly GCA_004025045.1 of Sigmodon hispidus. Classification (NCBI taxonomy): domain Eukaryota; kingdom Metazoa; phylum Chordata; class Mammalia; order Rodentia; family Cricetidae; genus Sigmodon; species Sigmodon hispidus. The sequence goes on along the minus strand of PVIH01003280.1, from coordinate 22,476 downwards.
GGGGAAAATGCATCTTTGCAAAGGAAAGCCAACAGATAATAAGGCAGTCGGTTAACTTCCCATGTTCTGACCTCCAGGTTTGCATGTGGTCCTTTGCATTGAGGGTGTAGGAGAGTTGAGTTAAAACAGGTTGCCTGTCTTTAACAGGAACAAGATAAAGAATGTTTTAAAGAGACTTATCCTCTGTTCACATTTCCCATCCCTCTGAACAATGCTTCCAAAATAGGATCATGTCTGGTTTCAAGCCCGGGTTCAGTTCCAATGACACTACAACCCATTCATTTGAGAACCTGCCAAATGAACTCTCTTTTTTCTCCTCCCAAAATCCTGCTGGGCATTATTTTGTTGCCACAAAAAAAGAAAAAAAAGAAAAAAAAAAGAAAGAAAGGAAAAAAATCCCTTAGTTGAAGTGACAACTCCTTGTTGGGAGACCAGCCAGAGCTTTTCAGCAGGAGGTGATGGCACCATTTACCCTCATACAGAAAACAAACAAAGGCATAGACTAAGTAAGGGCTTCTGGGGGAGCCAGAGCTGTGAGGGTGTTTATTCGGCAATGATGCAGGACAGTGCCTCCCTAGTCAGACAAGCTGTGCTTTAGCAATAGGCTCCTACTTGAAGCATTTAAAGGCTCCACAGGGATGACAGGGGCTCAAATTAGAAACATGAGGGGAGGAGAAAAAAGGGTGAGACGTTTACATCATAAAGAGTGGCCTTTCTTAGAGCAGAGGAATTACTGAACGGCAATCCTTTCTTAGGAGGAGTTATTGCATCCTGATGAGGGAAGGCAGTTTAATCCTAGGCTTGACCCACACAGAAATCTGAAACAAAGGGAAAATGCCCACCTAAAATATCTTCAGCAAGATCTATGCTGCTTTGTTGTTCAGTGTGAACCTACCAACCTAACTCAGCCCATGGTCATCAGTGTGTCCTTTACACATGACAATATAGACTCAAAGTCCATGTGAGAATTAAGAGATTTAAACCTAGCATAGGATCCTCACTCAATCAATAGGAGTGGTTGTTGTTTGCTGGCACTGCAGTTGCTACAACTATATTGTTGCTGTTGTAACAGGATGCTAAAGTTGAACTTTCTATTGATACACCAAGACATACTAGAAGTGAGATCTCAACATCAAACCCATAGAAGCAGAACTTAAAAATAAAAGGTATTTTAACTACTTTTATAACTCTGGAAACCTCAGCTAGAACAAAAGATCAAAACCCAAAACAAAAAAGCAAAAACTAAACAAACAACCAAAAAGAGCCCAGTGGGTATAAGGGAAAGATTGAGGAATATTTTCTTTGAGAGAACATTATCATGATGTCTGGAATCTCCAGCATCCTTGGAGGGACATATAGAGAATTTTGTCTCCTGACCCCAACTTTTGTGAAGAATCTTTGCTAATGCTACTTAGAGAATTTATTACTTGTTAGAAACTGGGGAAGAGAGAAGACAGTAGGCCAGGGTCTACCACCAAAGAAACTCTCATGGCTTGTGTTAGAAGAGAAAGAACTGCAATGTAATTTGAAGACATCCAGAGAAGGTTGAAAAAAAGAAAAAACTCATTTTTTTTTTTCACAGACCGAAAGATGAGATGGCATGAAAGCTTTTTGAGTCCTCTCCAGGGGTCCTTAACAGTGAGTGTTCACAAAGTGAACTATTAGAAAACCAATCACCAATAAATAAGGTGGATTTGCATTAATGAGCAAAAAGAGAAATCACAATATCTCTGGCCTTGTGAGAAATCTATAGCATTGGGCATAATAGCATAGACCATTTACCAAGAGAAAGGAACAGCTTTAAAAGACTGTTGAAACTGAAAAGGGCATAGTCAAACAAAGTCCCATCGCTAACATTCTCTTCCGCTGTCTGACAATGCCAGTAGAAGAATAAGAAACATCAGAACTCCAGTGAAGGCCAGTCTTGCCCCTCCAGGCCAGCTCTGAGGAGTCAATGTGATCAGAGTTGTCAAGGTAAAGATACCTTTGACTGGTTTGCCACACTTGAAAACATATTAACAGTGCAAAATGTCTATAGCACTATTTTATAATTGACAACCAAGCAGAATGATCTTACATGGTCTGTATCTAAGGTGAAGAAACATTATTCTAGTAAATGAATTAAAAGCAGCATGGGGAACCAACACCTTTAGACATGCACACACATATGCACACATACTTACAGACTATATTTGGCTGCTTTCATTTCTCCTGTCAATGGAAATGGTAACTGTGACATTACCACATTTGAAACCTTAGCTAACGTGCTAATTAAATAAATATCTGTCAACCAAAAAGTCAACCAAAGAACAAGGCCCATGGCCAGTTTTAATAAAATTTTATATTCTAGGCAAAAGAATATATTGTCTTTATTAGTGTCACAGTATGGAGGTAAATATATAAATGAGTGATTAAATGAATGAATGAATTTTTACATTTGAATAATCCCTTTCTTTAATGCTCCTAATTGTATGATGATATGCTAGAGTCTAAGCCAGTCTCAACTTATCAACCAGGCCAAAGGCAGCAAGTTTCAGCTTTATTTTATTGGTACTCACTAGCAAAAGTGTGGTAACTTTCCATATTACTGGTAAATGTTAATATACATATATTAACATAAATGTTAATATAACATATAAAGGGCCATATGACTGGTAAAGAGTCTAAGCTATGCTCTCTTTTCCTTATATATATATTCCCTCTTGGGAAATTTTTGGAAAACTATTTTTATTCTGCATGAGTTCTTCTTAAGTGCCCCAAGTTTCACACATGACTATCTTTTCTGTCCTTGTCAGTTCTGAATCATACACCTGCCCTTTTCTACCACTTCCATGAGCTAGTATGTTTTCATGGGTAGGACTTTTAAATGTCACATAGTCAAGTCAGAAATAACACCCAATCTTTTATTTACTACAAAATCACCCTCCAGTTACTTCTTAGACACTTTTAGTCACATGAAACTTTCTCAGTCTTTTGGGTTCTTCATAGGTAAACACTGCTAAACTAGGCTAGCATCCAAACTGAGACAATTCTCACACTAAGCATCACTTAAACCTAGAGTTTATGTTACTACATTGCCTTCCAGTATCTAATCTTGCCTCTTGTTGGACATGTTAAAGCTAGCTAACTAGCTAGATGATGAAATTCACATCACAGAGACTGTAGACTACTATGGAATGAGTTTTAATAAAATGTGTATCAGAGCATGTTCTAGGTAGATGTGCTTGTGGTGATTTCTGGTTTATCTAAGTCTGGAATATCAGAAGACAGAGCCATCTCTCCAGCCTTTGTTTGTTTGTTTTTTTTTCTATTTTTTGAACATTAATTTTTTAATATGAGTAAAGTCATACTTTTTATCTGTGCATATCCTTGTTCAAGCCCCCTTCCCCCTCACACTCCTTCCAGTCACTCTCTTCTCCACATCCTTTTTCTACTCCCCAGCAAGGGCAGGAGGTCTCAAGGTCCCAATATGGCTTAGTTCAGCATCCACACCTGGCATATGCACTTTCCTAACCCCAATATCAAGACTGGGTCAGATGTTCCACTGGAGGGAGTGGGATCCAAGGTGCTGGTCCAAGGTCTTTCAGGTCACAAGCTGTTCAGTGTTTGTGGTTTGCAGCCTGGACATGATTTGCTTTTTGCTTTTTTGTTTAGAGTCCACCAACGAGTGAATATAGCCCCTGCTTATCTTTCTGAGGTTGTGATACCTCTCTCAGGAAAATATTCTCCAAATCTATCCATTTGCCTGTGAAGTTTAGGATATCATTTTTTTTCTTACTACTGAATAGTACGCCATTGTGTTGATGTACCACAGTTTGTTAATCCATTCTTCAGTTGAGGGGCATCTAGGTTGTTTCCAGGTTCTTGTTATTACTAATAATGATGCTATGAACATGGTTAAGCTAATGCCTTTGGGGTGGGAATGTGCATCTTTAGGGTATATGTAGTGGTATTGTGGATCTTTGGAGAGATTGATTTCCAGTTTTCTGAGAAACCTCCACATTGCATTCCAGAGTGGTTGAACAAGCTTACACTCCCACCAAAAATGGAGGAGTGTTCCCTTTGCTCCACAACCTCTCCAGCATAGGCTATTATCTATGTCTTTTAACTTAGCCGATCTAACAAGTGTCAGGTAGTATCTCAAAGTTGTTTTGATTTGCATTTCTCTGATGGCTAAAGATGTTGAACACTTTTTCAAGTGCCTTGTATCCATTCATAATTCTTCTGCAACAAATCCCTTTTTAGTTCTGAACCCCATTTTTTGAATGGGTTATTCAAGGTTTTGAGCTCTAGTTTCTTGAATTCTTTATATATTTTAGAGATCAGTCCTTTATCACTTGTAGGGTTGGTGAAAATCTTTTCCCATTCTGTAGGCTGTACTTTTGTCCAATGGAATGTGTCCTTGGCTTAAAAGAAGCTTCTTAGTTTCAGTAGGTCCCACTTATTGATTGTTGATCTTAGTGTCTATGCCACTGGTGTTATATTTAGGAAGTGGTCACCTGTGCCAATAGGTTGCAGCGTATTTCCCACTTTCTTTTCTATCAAGTTCAGTGTGGCTGGGTTTATGTTGAGGTCTTAGATCCACTTGGATTTGAATTTTGTGCAGAGTGACAGGCTTGGATCTATTTGCATTTTTCTACACACTACCATCCAGCTATGCCAACACCATTTGTTAAAAATACTGTCTTTTTTCCATTGAATCTTTTGGGCCTCTTTGACAAAGATCAGGTGTTCATAGGTTTTTGGGTTAATGTCTGGATCCTCAGTTTGATTCCATTGATCTACAAGTCTGTTTTTATGCCAGTACCAGGCTGATTTTATTACTGTAGCTCTATAGTATAACTGGAAGTCAGGGATGGTGATGCCTCCTGAGGTTATTTTGTTGAGCAAAATTGTTTTGGCACTCCTGGCTTTCCTATTATTCCAAATGAAATTGAGTAGTATTCTTTCAAGGTCTATAAAAAATTGTGATGGAATTTTGATAGGAATTGCTTTGAATGTGTAGATTGCCTTTGGTAGAATTGCCATTTTTACTATGTCGATCCTACCTATCCAGGAACATGAGAGTTCTTTCCATTTTCTGATATCCTCTTCCATTTCTTTCTTTAGTGATTTAAAGTTTTTGTCAAATACATCTGTTACTACTTTGGTTATCATTACACCAAGGTATTTACTGTTATTTGCAGCTATTATAAAGGGTGATGCTTCCCTTATTTCTTTTTTGGCCCATTTATCTTTAGTGTATAGGATGAATACTGATTTTTTTTAGTTAATCTTGTATCCTGCTACATTGTTGAAGGTATTTATCACCTGTAGAAGTTCCCTGGTAGAATTTTGTGGGTCAACTATGTATACAATCATATCATTTGCAAATAGAAATAGTTTCACTTCTTTTCCAATTTGTATCTACTTAATTTCCTTTCATTCTCTTATTGCTTTAGCTAAAACTTTGAGAACCATATTAAATAGATAAAGGAAGAGAGGACATCCTTGTCTAGTTCCTGATTTTAGTGAGGTTTCTTTGAATTTTTCTCCATTAAGTTTGATGTTGGCTGTCAGCTTCTTGTAAATCGCCTTTATTATATTTAGATTTTTTTTCTGTATTCCTGATATCTCCAGGGCTTTTATCATAAATGAGTGTTGCATTTTGTCTAGGGCTTTTTCAGCTTCAAAGAATATGATCATGTTTTTTTTTTCCTTCAGTTTCTTTATATGCTGGATGGCATTTATGGTTTTTCATATGTTGAACCATCCCTGCATTTCTGGGATGAAGCCTCCTTGATCATGGTGGATGCTATTTTTTATAAATAGTTGTATCCAGTTAGCCAAAAAATTTTTGAGAATTTTAGCATCAATATTCATGAGGGAAATTGGTCTGTGATTATCCTTCTTTGTTGTGTCTTTGAGTGGGTTGGGTGTTAGGGTAACTGTGGCCTCATAAAAGGAATTTGGCAATATTCCTTCAGTTTCTACTGTGTGAAACTGTTTGCGGAGTAATGGTATTAATTCTTCTTTCAATGTCTGGTAGAATTCTGCACTGAATCCATCTGGACCTGGGCTTTTTTTACTTGGGAGGATTTTAAAGTCAGCTTCAATTTTCTTTAGGGTTATAGGTCGTTTAGGTAATTAATTTGGTCTTCATTCAATTTTGGTAAATTGTAGCTGTCCAAAAAGCTGTCCATATCTTCTAGGTTTTCCATTTTTGTGGAACATAGACTTTCAAAGTATGACCTGATAATTCTCTGGATTTCCTGGGGGTCTGTTGTTATGTCCCCCTTCTCATTTCTGATTTTGTTGATTTGGATACTCTCTCTCTCTGCTTTTCGGTTAGTGAGGATAAAGGGTTATCTATCTTGTTGACCTTCCCAAAGAACCAACTCTTTGATTCATTGATTCATTGTATTGTTCTTTTTGTTTCAATTGTATTGATTTCATCTCAAAGTTTGACTATTTCCTGTCATCTATTCCGTCTAGTTGATTTTGCTTCTAAATATTCTAAGGTTTTCAGCTATGCTGTTAGTTCTCTTGTGTGTGATTTCTCTTGTTTTTTTCATGTAGGCATCTAGTTTTGCTATGAATTTTCCTCTTAAGACTGCTTTCATTGTGTCCCACAGGTTTGGGTATGTTGTGGATTCATTCTCGTTAAATTCTAGGAAGTCTTTGATTTCTTTCTTAATTTCTTCCTTGACCCAGAGGTGGTTCAGTTGAGTGATATTTAGTTTCCATGATTTGTTAGGCTTTCTGTGATTTTAATGTTTTTGAACTCTAACTTTAGACCATAGTGGTCTTCTATGATACAAGGGGTTATTTCCATTTTTTTGTATCTATTGATATTTGCTTTATGACCAATTATGTGGTCAATTTTAGAGAAAGTTCCATGTGGTGCTGAGAAATATGTATATTCCTTTGCATTTGGGTTGAAGCTTCTGTAAACATCTATTACATCCATTAGCATCATAACCTTTGTTAGACTCCTTATTTCTTTGTTGTGTCTCTGTCTTGTTGACCTATCCATGGGAGAAAGTGGGGTATTGAAGTCTCCCACTATAAGGGTGTGAGAATTGATGTGTGATTTGAGCTTTAGCAGTGTTTCTTTTACATAGATAGATGCCCTTATATTAGGGGAATAAATATTCAGGATTGAAATCTCCTCTTGACCAATTTGTCCTGTGATGAATAATTAATGTCTATCTTGATCCCTTTTAATTGCTTTTAGTTTAAAGTCTACTTTGTTAGATATTAGGATGGTAACCCCAGCTTGTTCCTTAGGGCCTTTTGATTAGAAAATCATTTCCCAATCCTTTACTCTGAGCCTGTGTCTGTCTTTGTGGTTGAGGTGTGTTTCTTATATGCAGCAGAAGGATGGCTTTTGTTTTTGTGTCCATCTTGTTAGTGTGTGTCTTTTTATAGGTGAGTTGAATCCATTGATATTAAGGGATATTAGTGACCACTGATTGATTTTTCCTGTTATTTTTGGTTGTAGCTTGTATGTACTTCCTTTCTCTGGGCCTTTCTTCTGTGGGATTATTGATTTTTTATGGTTTCATGGGTGTGTTTGGGACCCTTAGGTTGAAGTTTTCCCTCTAATGCTTTCTGGAGAGCCAGATTGGTAGATAGGTATTATTTCAGCCTGACTTTGTCATGAAATATCTTGTTTACTCCATCTATGGTGATTGATAATTTTGCCTGGTATAGTAGTCTAGGTTGGCAGCCATGCTCTTTTAATGTCTGTACAACTTCTGACCAAACCCTTCTAGCTTTCATTGTTTCCATTAAATAGTCAGGTGTTATTCTGATGGATCTGCCTTTATAGGTAAGTTGGCCCTTTTGATTTTCAGCTCTTAAAATTTTTTCTTTGTTATATATGTGTTGTGGCTTGACTATTATTTGGAGAGTGGACTTTTTTGTGGGTCATATCTATTGTTCTGTAAAGTTCTTGTATCTTTATAGGCATTTCCTTCTTTAAGCTAGGAAAGCTTTCTTCTATGATTTTATTGAATACATTATCTGTGTCTTTGAGCTGGTATTCTTCTCCTTCTTCTCTTCCTATTATTCTCAAGTTAGGTCTTTTCGTGGTGTCCCAGATTTCCTGAAGATTTTGTGTTATGGCTTTTTTGGTTTTAGTATTTCCTTTGACTGATGTATCTATTTCCACTACTGAGTTTTGTACTCCAGAGATTCTCTCTTCCATCTCTTGGATTCTGTTGGTTATGTTTGTATCTATAGTTCCAGCTCTTTTCTTCAGATTTTCTTTCTTTTTTTTTTTTTTTTAAAAAAAAAAAAAAAAAAAAACCTTTTTTTTTTTTAAAAAAAAAAAAAACCTTTATTTATTTATTTGCCTTGGTGTTTGCCTGGAACTGGAACTACAGACAGTTGTTAGCTGCCATGTGGGTGCTGGGAATCAAACCCAGGTCCTCGGGAAGAGCAGATGGTGCTCTTAACCGCTGAGCCATCTCTCCAGCCCCTTCTTCAGATTTTCTATTTCCATCTTTGCCTCATTTTGTGTCTTTTTTTATTGCTTCTATTTCACTTTTTAGTTCTTGGAATGTTTCTTTCATATTTTGGTTTACCTTTTCTTGGTTTTCTTTCAAGGATTTGTTCATCTCCTCCAATTTTTTGTTTCCATTTTCTTCTATTTCTTTAAGGGAATTTTTTATTTCTTCTTTGAAGGTGTCAATATTCTTCATAAAGGTGGGTTTTTTTTTTGTTTTTTGGGTTTTTTTTTTTTTTTTTTTTTTTTTTTTTTTTTTTTTTTTTTTTTTTTTTTTTTTTTTTTTTTTTTTTTTTTTTTTTTTTTTTTTTTTTTTTTTTTTTTTTTTTTTTTTTTTTTTTTTTTTTTTTTTTTTTTTTTTTTTTTTTTTTTTTTTTTTTTTTTTTTTTTTTTTTTTTTTTTTTTTTTTTTTTTT
>PVIH01003280.1:0-13470 GCA_004025045.1 Sigmodon hispidus | reverse complement strand
TCTCTTCATTGCTCTGTTCAGATCTTGTAGTTATGAACCAAAATACCAACAAGGTATTGCCTTGTTGTTCTTTAGATTGTTATGTGTATTTTTGCACTGGCGTCTGAACATGGCTTCAGTCATTCACAATTGTTCACCTCCTAGTCAGTTGCAGCAAGAGATCTTGTGTGTCTCTTGTCTCCTCTGAGCAAAGGGTCTGCTTGATCTCTGACTCTGCCCTGGACAGGGGTCTGAATTTCAAAGCCTCAGTCCTTCTCTGATGATGCAGTTCACCCTGGAGGCAGGGCCGGCTGTGCAAAGTCCCCTCTTTTAGATGTCACTGGAGAAGCCCCTTACAGCTAAACCCTAGCTCCTGTCTGCTAGTGAGACTCTGAGATCAGACCCTAGGGATTGACCCGGGGTCCTGGAGAGGAACTCTCCAGATGGGTGGTCCAGGTATCAGAATCTGCTCACCTGTGGAAGGGGGTCTGAATTTCAAAGCTGTTTTGTTTTTCAAGGTAAGATTATCTGTAACAGTCTTGGATATCTTAGAACTTGCTTTGTAGACCAGTCTGATCTCGAATTCATGAAGATCCTCCTGCCTCTGCCTCCCAAATGCTGAGACTAATGGACTAATGGTGTGTGCCACCACTGCCTGGCTATTAGGCCTGAACTCTCAGAAATCTAGATGGATCACTGTCTCTGAGTGATGAGATTAAAGGTGTGGGTCATCACTCCCTGACCTTCACCACTTGGCCCTGGGTGATTCTGTCCTCTGATAGTCTAGACTAATTTTATTAAATATACAACGTATCACTGAAGAATCAAAGAAGCACCTCCATTTTGGAAGTTTCCAGCTTCAGGAGAAGCCTGAGGTCTGCATAGGAACAAAGGTCAAACAGGAGAGGTAACTTAGGGACTAGAAACAGTTAATTATCCATGGAATGTCTCAGGAATGGAGACAGCCTGCAAAGACACAATGCAGTATGCAACGCAGGAGGTAATCAAAGAAAGGGCTAGGGAAACAGCAGAGTAAGATAACAGAGAAAGTCTAAAAATCCCCCCAAAAGATGAGCTAATGAAGTTGTATCAGTACTAAATGACACCAATTGGTATATAACCTTGTGATTTTTGCCCTTAAAAGTCCAGTTTGCAAATGTGTGGCACCTTCTCTGGCCACTGTCACACCTGTGTGCCAGACCGAGGTTCTTGTCGCAGGACTTGTTTACATCTCTGGTGATCTTTTGGGGGGCCTGGTGACCAAGGCACAACAATCACCACATGTGCTCATTTGGGAAACAGAGAGGCAATAATACAGAGTCCCCAAAGAAGAAGGTGGGCTTATAAAGTAGACACACAAATCATCATCTAATCTGATGATCTCCTGACCTATGTATGCTAAGGTGGCAACTTTTTATGAAATGCACAGGCAGTAGGGCAGCTACAACAGAACACCTTGCCTGAATTTGAATTCCAGCTCCTGTTTTCCAATTTGGCAACTTTAACTAGCTCTTTACCCCCAATGTGCTATTTTCTCAGCTTTGAAATGTTAATAATAGTAGCTCTTTTTTATTATTACATGAGGGATAAATGAGAAACAGAACTCAAAGAAGAATGTTTAGGACAATAGTATCAAAAGTATCATCAGAATTCATTTAATCTGGCTCTTTTTGGCCTCCATAACACCACTTTCCAGTTATGAAGCAAATGTGAATGTATAAGTCTGCTCTTGATTCTTGCTTGGTGCTTTAACCATGAGGAATGTCTTTTAAACCACTTTCATTTATCTATTGAGTAGATCAGGCAAGGCCTGAGAATAATTCCATAGCTCTGTATTCCAATAGCTTAATTTCAAATCACAAGCAAGTCACTTCATTTCTCCAACTTTAGTAAATTGGCAATTTTTAATCTCCATGCAAGTTTCCAAAAGCCAAAGGAGAGAAGCTCAAGCCTATGACCTCCTACGATCCTATTGTCATCTCGTCCAGGTTTAGAGTCATCAAACACAGCCTAGAGAGGAAGCAGAAGCTCACTGGTGCCTAGTGCTTTGGCCAGAGGCAGGAAGCAGTCAGTGTGCGCTCCTAGGATTATTCATTTCTGCCTCTTGAGACTGGGTTGTGACTAGTCAAAGGCTGAAACCTGGGCTATGTATGATCTCCTGCTGCCCTCTAGTGTCTGCTGAAGATGGTTGCTCCTGGGAACTACGACTTTCTCCCAGAGAAAGATTATGATTACAAGGTGCAGAGCCACTGAGTCAAAGCTACTGCAATAACTAAAAGTTTAGAATGGTATCTGCTTAGAAGACCTGCACAATAGCAGGTTTGGAGACAGGCACCGTGGAGTCAGACTAGGAGTAACAAGCCGTTCAGTGCTCATGCCTCTCAAGCATAGACACTTGAGGATATATGCTGTGAAGGAAAATGTAGAGAGAGGAAGAGATTAAAGATGCAGAAGAGGTCAAAGATAACAGGGAAAGATAAACTTCTAGATGGCAAGGGAAAGGATAAGGTAAAAAGATGTTTTCCGGTTGCTCAAATCTAAGCCATGTGACTAAGGCTCCATTCAGTCTTGACTCTACTTGCTAAGGAACTGAATATGCCTACTCTATATACAGTGTGACTTACAGACTAGCTATGGGCTTCTCTGGGCTTCTTCTTCACACATAAGGTAAACCAACAGGAACTTATGTATTTTTAATATGCAAATAAGGGTATGGTGAATGACAATACAACTATTAAATTTTAATATAATTAATTTCCACAATCCTTACTATTTGAGTGTGTGTACCTGAGTATACATATGTGCACCTCATCTTTGTAGGTACCTGTGGAGACTCGAAAACGGTGTCAGATCCTCTGAAACTAGTGTTACAGAGAGGTGTGAGCTACATGCTGTACTGGAGACTGAACCTGAGTCCTCTGCAATAGCAAGTGCTCCTGACATCTGAGATAGCTCTCTAGCCCCTTACTACATGCACAGTAAAAGTGTTACTACCTTTTAAAAATGCAGCTGAATATAATGAAAGATGAAGATAGAAGAAAACAACATATCCCAACCTTCTAGGTTTGTTATACACATGGTATGCTAATCACAGCTTTCCTACTACTGAGTTCTCCTCCCTAGGATCCAGTTCATGCCTTGCCCTTTCATGTTCTGCTAAAACTCAATTCCCAGGACTCCAAGAGTTGTCCTTCCACAGTCCCCTCTTCCTCATTCCAGTTTTAGAGGGTTGAGAAACCAGGGGTATAAGTCTTAGACAGGATTAAAGGTAAACATATCTTGAAGATGCTAAAGTTCAGCTTTGGATGGGAACTTCTTTATTATTCTGCAGGGACAAGGCTTAGAGGGGTGGAGAGGCGATCAGGTCACAAGGTACTCCAGCCACCCTCAGCTCAAAAAGAGAAAATCGGGTTCAAATCTATCCATCTCCTTTGTAGGAATCAGCTAAGGGCTTTGGTCGGAGGAATCATGGCAAACAGTCATTTCATTGGCATTGTAAGAGGAGAACCCTGGCCTCTCTTTCACATTTCTCTGTTTTTCAAAATCTCAACTCTACCCATGTTACAAAAGACATATTCAGACATTTATGAGCATTTTATAAAGTTTCCCAGAGTGCATTAATTACTTTATTCTTTGTGCTCTTCCTGGTAACTGCACACCATCTGGCATCAGCAGACTAATCAGATCATCCAACATAAAATAGAATTAAACTAAAGGGCTGCAATCCATCATGAATTCCCTTTCTTAAAGTCAAGGCAATGGGTAAAATAAATAGCAACTACTTCAATTTTACGGATATACACACACCAGGCCATAATTTATTTACTTAGTTTGCATACATGGTCACATCTGGTCTCTCTGAATCCTAACAGCCATGAGAGGTAGCTTTCAAAATTTTAAATAGGAAGAAATGGCAGATTACAGTGTAAAGTCGGGGGGGGGGTCTGTTCTTCTTTGTATTCTTGCAGTAAACCACAGACAGAAACCACCTTGAGAAAGAAAGTGTTAATTTATAAAGGTCAGAACTGAAGCAGAGATAATAAAGAAACACTATCTACTAGCTTGCTTCCTCTGGTTTGCACAGGTACCCACCTTCCTTATGCAGCACAGACCTGCCCAGGGGTGGTACCATGCCTCGTAGGCTAGGCCTACAGTTTTCAACCAGCAAGCAAAAAAATGTCCCTACAGACAAACCTACATTTAAATCTGATGTGGGCAATTCCTTAAGTACACCAGATATATCCAGGTTTGAGACCTGTTGGCAATAAAAAATATCACTGGGTCCAAGAAAAGCTAGATTGGTGTTTTCTTGCCTTATCTCTAAATGCTTTCCCACTATGTTAAGCTACCTTAGCTTCTGTAGTGGTACTAAAACTCAGGGTGGATATTTATACATCCCAGAACTGGAATATGCAATTTCTATTTCTTTCTGTTCATGATATCATAATGATTAGCAAAACAATTCTTTAAATAATATGCAGCTCAGTTGTCAGAGGACTTGCTTGCCTCACAGAGCCCTGGATTCAATTCCCAGCACTGCAATGAACTAGGTATGATGTTACTCTATGATAATCCTAGCACATGGAAGGTGGAGACAGGAAGCTCAGGAGTTCAAGGTCATTCTCTGGTACATAGTGAGTTCAAGGCAACCCTGGGATATAGGAGGGGTTGGCAAGATGGCTCAGTATTCAAAAAGGCTTGCTCCTCTAACAGTGAACCTGAGTTCAGATGCAGGAATGATCATCACGCTGCTCTCAACTGTCTGAAATTCCAGCTTCAGTAGATCCAAGGAATCCATTGTCTTCTTCTGAACTCCATGGGCACTGAATGTGCATACTGACACACAGATACACATGAATTTAAAAAAAAATTTAAATACCTAGAAGAAGTCTATAGATAATAAACAGGAAATTGGTTGGAAAATTGTGGTGCATCTAAAAAAGAGGATCACTACCAGGAACTTGGAGTTAGAATATGTTTTGTTATATGTGTGAGATGGAGTAATCAGAACATGTTTTTATTAAATGGAGAAAATGAATATGAACGGCAGTATTTATAGCTCTTCTGTGTGAATAGAAGGAAGGAGTACAAAGATACATATCCAGGACACATATATCATATCTATATTGTTTTCCCTAAGAAATGCTGACAGGCCTAGCCAAACTAATAAAATGATTACCTACAGAGATAGCAGAGAAACAAGATCTTGTTTTGTAAGAATAAATTTTACAGAAGCTTTAGATAGTTATTATATTATTATTAAAAGAGAAGAAATATATATATCTTCAAATTACATAAAAGTTAAAAAATATCTACTGTACATTAAAGTATTATTTAAAAAAAGCTAAATAGAGAGGCTAGAGACATGACTTGGTAGTTAAGAGCAGTTGCTACTCTTGCAGAGGACCCTGGTTTGATTCTCTACTTCCACATGACTGGTAATAAATGTTTGTAACTCCAGTTCCAGGAAATATGAATCTCTACTGCATGCAGGTGATGCACTGACATACATACAGGCAAAAACACCTATACACATAAAATAAAAATAAACATAAAAAAGAACGAGATGAGAAGAGTAATGTCTAGGGTCTTTAAACACAGTATTCACATATTATATGCTTAATGACGTTATTCCAAATAGAAAGTAATCTAGGAGCAAATGTTAAGGTAGATTTAAGGGGCCTGCCAGTTGTGTTACTGAGACTGTTATTTTGAAACTGTTGAATATGCATTGTAGGCTACAACAAACAAGCCATCATTATATTGGCATTAGGAATTACAGTTTTCAGCATAACAAAAGCAGTCTAAATATAGAGGCAAAGATGTTAAGAAAAAATTCTATATGTTACCATTTCAATTAGAAATCAAAATTCCACAGCTGTATACAGTAAAAGAGTCTAGAAATTATGACCACCTATTGGAAACAAAGAGCCCTAACATTCAGACTTGCACACAACTAAGGATTCTTAAACAAACAATTCTGATTTCAAAATTAGATCACATATAGAACAAGCTAAACCAGGGACATTCCTGCATCAAAAGGCCAAGGACAATGGGTCATATCAAAGAGACATGAGAGCTATTCTAAAGAGTTAATGACAAACAATCTGAACATGAAGTAGAATGACTGCAACTGATGGAGATTCATTTAAAAAGAAATTTCTATTTTAAGTCATACTGTTCCTCAAAATAAAACCATAAATAAATAGGCAAATAAAACATCCAACAAACAGCTCATTGCTTATTCTTGTGTGTGTGTGTGTGTGTGTGTGTGTGTGTGTGTGTGTGTGTGTGTGTGTGTGGTGTGGTATGGTTGGAGTGTATGTTGAGATCAGATGTCAACATATCCTTCCACATTTAATTTTGAGACAGACTGTCATTTGCAGCTCTCTTATTCCTGATTATATAGCTGGGACAATATTCTACAGTATTCTATGTCTCCAGAGGCCTGTGGTGGGATTAAAGGTTTATCTCATCACATCAGACCTTTAGTGTATGTTCTGAACATCTAAATTTAGGACCTCACACTGAGACAGCAAGTTCTTTACCAACTGAGCTATCTCCCTAGACCCTCTCTTTTGGTTCACTATAGGAGACTGCTATTAGACCACTGTACTGCTGTAAAAAGAAAATACATATGAGTCATATTTTTAACCCATAAACTAAATTTGGACATAGTCACACATGTGTTTATGGAAATACTATATCATAGGTAATAAAGTCAGAGAGAGAAGCTAGAAAGATAGTTCATCAGTGAAAAACACTTTCTGCTTTTCCAGAGGACTTGTGTTTGACACCCAGTATCCACATTACAGCTCACCATCTTTAGCTTCAGTTTTGCAAGATTGGAAGCATTTTCTGGCCTCTGCTTACATCAGGCATATAGATGATGCATGGACATTTGAATGTAAAACTTCAATGTGGTAATATATTTTATATTTAATAAAACCAGTCTGGAATAACAAAGAACAGACCCATCCACAGTCAAGCCATGAGTGTCAGAGAGTGGTAACTCATACCTTTAATCCCGGCACAGGAAACATCTTTAATCCTAACTCTAGGAATATGGTGCAGAGTTGAACCCTGAAGTGAATCAGCTGGGTGAAGAAGAAGACAGAGATTTATTCTGTTGAAGTGACGAGCAAGGCTGAGGACACAGGAAGATAGCTTTTACCCTGAGAAGTTGGCTGGGTGAGAATTGACTGTGGTCTGTTTTCTGTCTCTGGTATTCCAGCTTTTCCCTAATATCTGGCTCTGAGTTTTTGTTGAATACCAACTAGAATTCATGTTTTGCTGTTGTGGCTGACCATGATACCCACTGGATACTGCAGCAGAAAAGCTGGTCTTGTGCCTGATGGGAAACTTCCATCGCTCCCAGATAGAGACAGTCCCAGTAGTTTTGATTAACTAGATCAGCTACTATCCAGATCTACATCTTGGGGCTTAGGCTGGCTCACCCTAATATTTACTCCATCTATAACCTGCTGGTCTCATGGAACAATAGCTAGAGGATCTCCATGACTCAAGACCACTGCAGGATATCTGAGAGGAGTTACAGTGAGGATCCAGTTATGATGATGTGTCACAGACCTTAAACCAGACCAATATCTCATTGCAATACAGAGTTGCAGTTAGAGCTGATTGAACCAAAGGGTATATACTGTGTGACACACCACAGCTCCCAATACCACTAGAATGAATGAAGAGATGTCACAGAGATGGGAAAGATGGAGGAGTGAGGTATTTTCTTTGTCTTTAAGTTATTTTGGGGAGTTTCTTTGGGGTAAATGCAGAAGGCATAAGGGATGATGGCAAATGCCTTTATTCCCAGCACTTGGGAGGTAGAGGCAGGCAGATTTCTATGAATTTAAGGCCAGCCTGGTCTACAAAGACTGAGGCTCTTACAAAAGAAGCCCTGTTTCACCCTCTCAACCCCCCCCCCGCAGAAATAAAGTACTATGGTACTTAAGAAAGAAAAAAAAATTGAATTGGGACTGCCTTACACAGTTCAGAGGTTTAGTACACTATCACCATAGCAGTAATCATGACAGTATGCAGGCAGACATAGTACTGAAGAAGTAGTCGAGCATTCTACATCTGGATTGGCAGGCATTAGTAAGATAGTGATACTGGGTCTGACTTCAGCATCTGAAACCTCAAAACCCACCCTTAGTGACACACTTTCTTCAATAAGGCGACATCTCCTAATAGTACCACTCCCTCTGAGTGTATAATGATAATTTTTATCCAAACCACCACATTCCACTCCCTGGCCCCCCACACGCTTGTAGCCATATCATAATGCAAAATACATTTACTCCAACTTCAAAAGTCCCCATAGTCTCTTATAATCTAAACGTTTGAAAGTCCAAAGTCTCTTTTGAAGCTCATGGCAGTCTCTTAACTGTAATCCCCTATAAAATCAAAACAACAACAACAACAAACCCACAGAATATACACTACTATCCCAAAAGGAAGGAAAGGGAGCATAGTGAGGAAATGCTGGACCAAAGCAAGACCAAACAGCAGCTGGACAAACTCTAGACTCTGCATCCATGTCTGATATCAAAATGCTTTTCAGATCCCAACTCATTTCAACTTTGCTGCTAGAAACACACTTATTTCTGTTGGGCTGGCTCCACACCCAGTGAGTGGCTCTCCCCAGCAAGTACCCCACAACTCTGGAATCTCCAACATTTTAGGATCTCCACAGCAATCCAAGCTTAGCCTTCGTAGCTTCATGCAATAGCCTCTTTAGACTTCTATTCAGAGACATCTATTCCACACACCTGGCCTCAGCAGCTTTTGTACTTGTGTAGGGAGATTCTATAATTCATTTCTTGTGTTCTTGACACTAAAGCCAGAACCATGTGACTATAACTGCCAAATTCTGCTAATTGCTGGGGCTGGAACACGGCCACCTTATTAAAAAGAAAAAATTTATTAGCTTCTTGTTTTCAATGCTTTCTTTCACTGTCTAAGCTGGTCTGTCTAGAATTTTCTCTGTACACTAGGCTGGCCTTGAACATTCAAATTCACCAGCCTCTGCCTCCCTAGTGCTGAGATTAAAGGAATCTAATACCACACCTCGCTCTATTATTTACTTCCTTTTACAAAATGGAAGCTTAGTTGAGTGAAGTCATGCCCTGAGTCATTGCTCATTATTCCTCTTAGCTTCAGGCCTTTTATTCTGCTTATCTCCTGAACATCAGACTTGGCTTGGTTACACTCCCTGGTGCCTCCTTTCTCCTCAATCTATACATTTTGTATTTTTCCTTTATCAGCCCAGGGTGGGGGTAGAAGGACAGAAAGCAGCCACATTCTTCACCAAAATACACCAAAATCCATCTCTATGGTACATATTAACATTCTTCTCCTCTGAAATCTCTCGAGGCATGCCCTGTAGTTTCAATCACTGTCAGCACCACTGTCTTCCATGCTTCTGTTAGTATGGAACATTAGGCATTACTTAAAATTTGCAGTTGCCTTTGTAGCCCAAAGTTCCCAAATATTTCATATTTCTAAAAGCAAAAGCATGGTCTGTCCTGTCATAGAAATACCCCAGTCCCTGATACCAACTTCTGAGAGGTTTAGTCCATCATCATGGCTGGAAGCATGGCAACATGCAGGCAGACATGGTGATAGAGAAGCAGCTGAGAGTTCTACATCTGGATCCTCCGGTAGCAGGAAGAGAGAATAATACTGGGCCTGCCTTGCATATCTAAAACCTCAAAGCCTATGCTCAGTGGCACACTTTCTCCAGTAAGGTAACACATCTTAATAATGCCACTCCTTACAAGTTTATATGGGACCATTTTCATTCAAACTACCATGGCACTGTTACCTTTCTTATATAAGTATGATCACTTGTATTGTTTTAAAGACAATTTTACAGCATTTTTATGTTTATGGCAAAATTACAAAAAAGGTAAAGGAATTTTCTTATTCTCTTACAATAATCTAAGCATAATATGCCATTACCACAGTTCCTACCAGTGTGACATAATACAAGTGATAAAATGTTGTAATAGGTTCTGGCCCTGACTCTCTAGACCTGGACCAGAGGTTTGGTCCCACTCTCAGCCCCACTTTGCCTCAAATAATCACACACAGGCTTGTGTTACTTTTACACTGATTGACCTAGGGCCTAGGCATATAATTTGCTAGTATTTGCTCTCAATCTAACCCATCTTGTTCAGCCGTGGGGCTCGGTACCTTTTCTCAGAGCACCATTTCAGCTTCTTTCCTTTGTGTATGCTGCATCTCCTCATTCTGTCTGTGACAGCTCTCTCTGATGGATCTGCCTGGCATCTGTCTCTGTTCTTCCTGTACTCATAGTTTTCTTAGGCTGGTAGCCCCCCCACACACACTTCTTGTTTGCCTTTGGCCAATCAGCATTTTATTAAACCCATAGGCAGGACAAATATTTACAACATTACCAGCATAATCCCACTACATTTCCCCTTTTTCTCTTTTTAAAATACCATCAGTGTTCTACTTAAGAGGTATCTTACCCCTGCCTCCAACCCATGACAACCACTGATCTTCTTAGGTCTCTACAGTTTTGACTTCTCCACAATGGCATATAATTGAAGCTATTTAGAATTATACCTTTTAGATTGATTAACTTACATTTCCTGCAAGGATTTTTATGTCTTAGGTACTATTTCTTTATTTTTTACATTCATTGTGCCACATGGATCAGAAGATATTTCACATTTTCTCCATTTATACAACAAATGACACTTGGTGCTCCCAAGTTTTATTACAAATAAAGCTTCTATTGAGATTCATGTGAAGGCTCTGTAAAGATATATATTTTCACTTTCTTTGGATGAACTAGAGAACATGACTGCTGAGTCTCATGAAGAAAGTATACTTTGCTTTGTGGCAAGCTTCCAATCTATGTTTTAAAATGACTATGCCATTTGTATTCCCACCAGCAATGAAGGTAAGTTCCTAGTGGTGCACAAAATATCAGCAGTTGCCTTTGGTGTTCTCAGTGTTTTAGATTTGGGTGTTGTAATGGTTGTGTAGAAGTATCTTGTTCTAATTATTGTTGTTTCCTTGATGGTATATGATATGGAGTATATTCTTGTAATGCATATGTGCCACCTGTGCATCTTCTTTGGCAACCTTTCTATTATGGTTTTGATTCATCTTATAAATCAAGAAGTTTGATTTTTCTACATCTTTTTATTTGTATCTCTGACTTTGTCTGTCTCTACTTTTGCCACTTTGTCTTCATCTCTGACTCTTTCTCTCCATCTCTGTCCTTTGTCTCTCTCTCCCTGTGTATGCATGGAGAGAGGGTGTGCACACATCTGTGTCTGTGCACGTGAAAGCTAGAGGTTAATGTTGGGTATCTTTGTTTTTAGCCCTACACCTAGTTTCTGAAACAAGATCTGTCACTGAACTTGGAATTTGGAACACAAGATTCTCCTGTCACTACCTCTTGGTACTAGGATTATAAATTTCCTGCACCATAATGCTCAGCAGGTTTCTAAACTCAGGTTCTCATGTTTTAACAATCAATATAAGCCTCTATCAGTAATTTGGAAGCAGCTGCTGAGATTGGAAAACTCTACCCACAGAGCCAGTTTCAGGATGGCCAGGGCTATCCAGAGTAACCCTATCTTGAAAAACCAAAAGCCAAACAAATAAAAACAATAGGTCATTAAACCCTTTAGATAATCTGTTAAGCCAGGAATGGTGGTACATAGCTTTAGTCCCAGTACATCGGAGGTAGAGGCTAATGAATCTCTTAGTTCAAGACCAACATGATTTACAAGTCAAGTTCCAGGAGAGCCAGAACTACACAGAGAAACCCTGTTTCAAAAAATAAAACAAACAAAAGAATGATCTATTAAGTCATTAATATGCACATTCCTATAAGGTAGACAACTATTACTACTCATATTTTACAAAAGAGAAATGTAAAATGTGGATGCCCATGCTAAGATCACAAAGCTTTCTCAGTTCCAACAAGTTAGAAAGCTATGGTGATTTGAAAGAAAATGCACCCCCCCCCCCAAAGGGAGTGGTACTACTAAGGAGGCGTGGCATTTTTGGAGGAAGTGTGCCACTGCTGAGGCAGGCTTTGAGGTCTCTTTTACTCAAGTTTCCCTAAGCATTTCTCTCAGTTGACCTCCTGTTGCCTGTGAGATGAAGCACTCTCAGCTCCAGTACCACATCGGCCTACACATGTCATGATTAATGAACAAAATCTCTGAACCTGTAAGCTGCCACCTCAATTAAATGTGTTTTTTTATAAGAGTTGCCATGGCCATGGTGTCATCTCTTCACAGAAATAAAAATCCAACTAAGACAGAGTCTTATTTAAAGTCATCTCTTCATTTATCCACCATATAACCTGCAGGTAGGGAAAAATGCAGGTGTGAAAGATTTCACACACATGGAGTTCTCACTAAGTAAATGTCTTATTAATCATTACAAGTCTTGGAAATTAACATTATTGTAGGTTAGGCCAAATGCTAAATGCTTTTCCATTTGGATTCTAACAATTCTAACAATGTGAGTGTTGGCTATTACAGAGTATAAATTTTTAAAAGAAGGAAAAAATATTTAGCTCAAAGGGTGTTTTTTGCTTGTGTCCTCAAATTGAATGTGATAAAATTCTGATATCAAAGAAATCATAATATGACATTATTGGGCCACAAGGCTGTTTTAGACATTATCAGGGAAGATAATATCAAATCAGAGTGGTGCTGACCCTTTAATTCACTCTGGCCAGTGCTAGCAAGCCAAGGTTTGTATGGGGCTATTCAAAGACAGAAGGAGACTCAGCCTATGCTTCCCAGAGAGAAGTATCTGGTAACACCTTGATTTCATATTTCTTGCTCCCAGAATTGCAAGAGAATAAGTTTCTCCTGCTTTCAAAAGCCCAGTCTGTGGTAACTTGTCCACAGGCCTGGAAAGCTGATATAGAGGTTTAACAGTTAAGCAAAAAAAAAAAAAAAAAAAGAAAGAAAGAAAAAAAACTCTATTAAAATGATGCATAAAGAGTATCTAAACAGTTTTACCAAATATATTTTTAAAACAGTTTTTCTCAATGTTCCTAATGCTGCAACTCATCATGCAAGTTCCTCATGCTGTGATGCTGCCCCCCAAAATAAAAATGTTTGTTGCTACTTTGTAACTATAATTTTTCTACTGTTACAAATCATAAAAAAATACATAATAAAAAATTTGGATATAGACGTTTGCCAAAGGGCTTGCAACCCAGAGGCTGAGAACTTCTGTTTTAAAATATCTCTGTGTCAGGGATGGTAATACCTCCTGAGGTTCTTTTGTTGAGTAAAATTATTTTGGCAATCCTGGCTTTCCTGTTATTCCAAATGAAATTGAGTATTGTTCTTTCAAGGTCCAAAAAATATTGTGTTGGGATTTTGATAGGCAGTGCATTGAATCTGTAGATTGCCTTTGGTAGAATTGCCATTTTTACTATGTTGATCCTACCAATCCAGGAAC